>CAJNDV010019768.1:43118-60239 GCA_905221635.1 Symbiodinium sp. CCMP2456 | reverse complement strand
GAAAATCATGGCAGCAGCCCTAAACCCTGAACCCTAAATCCTAAACCCTAAACCCTGAACCTTAAATCCTAAACCCTAAACCCTGAACCCTAAACCCTAAACCCCTAAACCCTAAACCCCTAAACCTGCGCAGGCTGCTCATCCAGGCTTCCGTGCACAGCTGGCCGGGGGTAATGCCGAGGCTCTCGACACCCGGGTAGAGCCACTCGGATGCAAGGGCAGTTTATTTTTTGGGGGGCCTTAATAAATAATTAGGATAGGGTTCCTTGTAAGGGCTCTTAAAAGGGTCTATAAGGGCTACTCTAAGGGTTTAGGGTTTAGGGGCCTTGATAGTTTGAATAGGCTTTGAGGGTATATTATACTATACTTATAATCGGGAACACCAAAATAGTATAGGTAATTGTTAAGGCGCCTTACATTACATGCGCCCACACAGAGAAGACAACGCCCCGCCCTCCACCCCAATGGCATGGTACTCTTTGCCCGCTCCGCTTGTTGGGTGGAGGGGTGGGGAGGGAGTCGGTGGGGTGGATAGGGTTTAGGGTTTAGGGTTTAGGGTTTAGGGGTGGATATGGTCAGATACGATAGGCACAAGACAGGTATTGCAGGCAGGGCTCACTTTAACTTTTGGCCGACACGCCTTTGGGTCGGGGAGTTGTGCAACAGGTTGCCGGTTGAACTGCCCGGTTCGGGAAGCAGTCGGTAGGCGGAACTTAACCCAACACGGGAGCAGTTTCGGGTTGAGGTTTGCAAGGGTCCTCAAACCCTAAGCCCTGAGACCCCTCAACTTCCTAAACCCTGAACCCCTAAACCCTAAACGCTGAGAGTCCGAATATCGTTGCAAGCCATGGCTTATGCTCAGTCTCACATCCAGGCAAGTTGAGACTCCAAACTTACGTCCTGTCGACTGACACAGAAGGCTTCCGTTTGTCTTACTACCGGAATTGCGACAAGGTTCATCCACTTCAACAGCTTTCGTGGGTTCATATCTGAACCGGCTTAGAAGCAAGCAGCCCAGCACTGCAACCTCTATGTCTGCATACAGCTATTGCGTTCAGCAGAGCACCGTCGTGCAGTCTTCGCGGGGTCCGAAGAAATCCGCAAGATCGAATGAACGGCGCAGAAGTGTTTTCAAAGTGTGTAGCATGACATTCAACCTGGAGACCAGGGTATTGGTACATGAAGCTCGTGGGCATGTCCTAACACAGAAAACTGGCTGAGCCGAAGAGCATAGACGTTAGCATTCGCGATCAAATGGAGCACTTACCCTAAGGGTCCAAGTAGTCCTTATTTATGGGTTTTTGCACCCAGAATGGACCCTTTGGGGTTATGTCACAAGCTATACTTGGGGTTCTTCTGGTTGGCTCTTAGGACTTTAACTTTTTGGGTTTCTATATGAATGATAATAAGTAGACTAAAAGTTTAACTTTTAGGACGGGTTCAGAAGTCAGCCAAGGATTGAGGCCCCTATAGACCCTAAACCCTAAACCCCTAAACCCCTAAACCCTAAACCCATTATATAGGTTTCTTCCTGCATCATGGTCAAGGGAGGCATGCAGGAGACCGCGGGTTGCGCGTTCCGTCTATGTGGGGAGTTTAGGGTTTAGGGTTTAGGGTTTAGGGTTTAGGGTTTGAGTTTCGGAACCATAATGGGCACCCTATTTTGGTTCTTTTATCTAAGCATCTTCTGGGGTCTTTATACTAAGGATCCTACTATTTAGGGTACTATATTCGGGTCCCCCTATGTTTGGAGGAAACCCCCATGTCTAACTACCACAGTCTATTTGAGCTGCTGCGAGGATTCTGACGGCCATGTGGCCCTACCTTGCCGTGACCGTAACTCTGATCATGGCTGCTCTCGCCTCAGCTAGGTAGCTTGGCGCCCAGCGACTCCAATATACTTTAATTAAGCAATATACCTCAAATCATATTAAGGATCCTGCTATAGTTTAAGGAATATTCCTTCATTAAGGAGTTTTGGAGTCTCTGGGGGAATGAGTTCCGATCCACTAGGTTCCAAGGAGTACCCTGTTGCCCTTTTTCTTTTCGGGTTCCCTTAGTAAGCCCAAAAAGTAGGAGAAAGGGTACCCTTATAATTTAGGGGCTACTGGGGAACCTACTCCAGTACGTGGTGCACTTCTTACAAAGCCTCTAATGTAGGGGTCGTAATCATTACCTACACTGTTTTGGGGGCTCCCTAATTATAATTGTAGGACAATGTACCCCCAAAGCCTTATTCTGAACATTAAGGCCCCATATTAGTTCTATCTGAAAGCCCATGAAGGCCTTGAGAGAGGACGTCTGACTACGTCTAAGACCGGCTAGAACAGGAGACTTCAGGCATGTACACTCGACCATCTCAAGGAGAGCCAAAACCGAAACCCGAAGCATCGCTAAGAAACTACGCGCAAAGAGCAGCCACGAGACCTCCTCAAGCGTCAGAGAATTGAAAATATACTCGGAAGACCGTCCTTCGTTTTCAGCCCTTCATGCGAGTTTTGAGGCTGATTTAGGGCCTACCCATACTGTTGTGGGGGTTCCGTATTATAATTGTAGTATAATGGGCCCCAAAACTCTAGTCTAATTGTTAAGACCCCTAGAGAACCTGAAGTCTTGGACCTGCTCTTTTCAGCTCAGGTCGTGTACCTCTCCTTTCAAAGCCTGCTGGTGCCGTTGCGTCTGGCTCTTGCGCTGCTGAGCCTTTACAATGGAGGTTTGTCCAACTTGTCCAAAATGTTCATTCCGAAATGAGGTTTACATTTTGATAGAGTGCATGTGTACGGTATGGTGACTTGAAACGTCGAGGTGATACACGAGCTTCTGCCTAGAACTGAGGGCAAAAAGGGGTGTCCGGCCCGCGTGAAGACTGGTGAAGACCGGAAAGGCTTCAGGGTTCCGGTTGTTAATATAGGGGCATTACCTATACTATTTCGGGGGTTCCTTATTAACTGAGGCCCATACATTACGGTATGCATGCTTTAAGAAAGAACACCGCGGCAGATGCACATCCCAAAACGAAGCCGGAAGGCTAAGTGCCTGAGTGCGGACAGCTTCTCACATCTTGCTGCTGGTTATGCTGTTGCAGGCAAACATGCACATCCTTTTGCCCCACCGAACGACGAAGCTTTGCACAGTCGAGTAGTATGAGACCCTCCGGAAATATGATTCCTCTTTACCTCCCACCGCCATCGAGAACATCTACCCCCGACACACAATGATGACCCTTCACAGTTGTCTCACACAAGACGCGTTCTACTTGTTGAAATTCCGGCGTAGGCCACCTATAGTTCGGACGGCTTTAACCTCAAAGGATAGGAATGCTGGCTAAGAATTTTGGCGTTGGGGTTTTGTGCTGTTGGCATTTTCAAGCTTTCAGGGTGAGACTAGGATCCTAGAGTGGTGGTTTGGAGTCAGAGCTGGTTTCATGCTGTTTGACTTGTGGATTTATATTTTGGAGTGAGTGGCTCAACACCGTAAACCCTAAATCCTAAACCCCGTAAACCCTCAAACCCTAAACCCCTGAACCCTCAACCCCGTAAACCCTAAACCCTAAACCCCTAAACCCTAAACCCCGTAAACCCTAAACCCCTAAACCCTAAAGCCCCCTAAACCCTAAAACCCCTAAACCCTAAAGCCCCCTAAACCCTAAACCCCCTGAACCCTAAAGCCTAAACCCTGCAAACCCTTTGGGCCGGTAGGGTTTGCAGCCGAGGTTGTGCTTCACACTTGTGGGAACCTTCGGCATGGGAGCGATTGTCTACCAAACGACGCTCCTTTGCTTAAAGGGTCGTGGGACTTAGTAAGTAGGGGTATAATTAGGGTTTAGGGTTAGGGTTACTTAAAGGATCCTTTGCTTAAAGGAGACTTAGTGGGACTTAGTAAGTAGGGTTTAGGGTTTAGGGCTTAGGGCTTAAAGGATCGTGGGACTTAGTAAGTAGGGTTATAACTACGGTAACTATGCTTATATTTTCTTGTAACCCCAATTCAGGGACTTATAACCTTACATACTAAGTCCCATGATCCTCCAAGTGCCTGTAATTTACGGATTGGGGTGCAGTGTAGTAGACCCCGAAGCCTTATTCAAATTATTAAGGCTCCTACACCCTAAACCCTAAACCCTAAACCCTAAACCCTACACTCTTGTGGATTCGGGGCTTGGTAAGGCGTAGGGCTTAGTGTCATTTTTCGGCTCTTGCGGCACAGGTGGCAGTTGGGATATGGGAGTTTCCCAAAATAGGGTTTAGGGTTTAGGGTTTAGGGACCCTAATATCGTACCCTAAATACTAGGACCCTTCTTATAAGGACCCTAAACTAAGGTACCCTAATTTTTGGAAGCTCCCATATTGTCTGGAGGACCATGCATTTAGCAGAACTCCAGCTGTAGCATGGCATGAGGCCCTTCGGTTGGGGTCTACTCAGGGTTACGTGACCGCTATCAGGGGATCGAAGATTGAGATGACAAGTTTGCTCTAAGGCCGATAGACGTTCCCAGGGAAGTGTAGCGAAGTGTAGCGAAGTGATGAAGTGCGACTTGCTGCACCTGAAGATGCAGTACTACCGCCCGCAGCGTCCAACTCCTGAACCTGCTTCCTGTCCAAAACACTTAGCTGCGAAAAGGGGGGCTCACTGCGAGCCTCATTCTTAACTCTCTTGTCCTCTGTCACTGCTCTGTGGGAACTCCCAAAGATAAACTCATCGACGACTCAACGTGGCTCGAACACTCCCTCCAGAGGCTGCTGCATGGCCTGTGTCCTCATCTGCAGTGGCTCGGCTGCTGGGAGTTTAGGGACAACGTTGAGCATTTAGAATCGGTTTACAGTAGCAGTGTCGTCACAATTTAAATGGGTATTCACACTAGCAAAAGCCCCAGAAGCGATGTATAGCAAGCATCTATTGAAGTGCAACCCCGATCAGTGGTTGTTTCCAGCCCTTCGCAGGCACTTCTATGGGATTACCTACGAAGTGATCCCCCTTGTCACGGGAATCGCAATTGCGCTCGGATTGGACTACGACATTTTCCTTGTCCCATGGCCGCGCAGTGTTTCGGGTCCCGGATCACATCCTTGCCCTCAGCAGAATACGGCTTCAGCATTGCACGCAAGATCTCAAAAGCATTGCAACAAGTTCAAAATGATTCCTGTGTAATCGCTGCATGTTTGTATTAGTTCTAGGGTTTAGGATGTAGTGTAGGGAGTTTAGCGTTTGCGGTTCAGGGTCTGGGGTTTGGGGTTTAGGGGTTGGGGTTTAGGGTTTAGGGTTTAGGGGTTGGGGTGTAGTTACGGCGTCAGGCATACTGCATGGGAAAGCAGGCCCACAGCTCAATCATAACTTCGATGTCAGATCAGGGGCTGGGGAACCCGAAACCTTCAACCCCTGAAAACCCGAACCCCTAAGCCACCCTGGCCCTCAACCCTACTGATGATGATATCAACCCTGCACTGCCTCAAGGACCCCTAAACTGTAGGAATTATGGTATAATGTTCATCAACCCTAGTCCGTAAGCCCCGCAACACGGTTTCAAGGCCAGAACCAGGCCTGAGACCCGACATCCCGAACCTCGACCGGCTGCAAAGAGTCTCAGTGTGAGTTGCGGGTGTTTGGGCTGTCGGGTTTGCTGTGTCAGCGCAGGGCATCTAGACTGTCATTCAGCAGCCGGTCCACGAACACTTCATTTTTATGCTGATTGAAGAATGCAGGCATAGTCCCGAGTTGGTGACATGAGCCAAGGTTAGTCGTATTCTGGAGTTCCGCTTGCAGCGATATTCAGATCGTGCTAGCATTTTTCGAGGCCGGTGGGACTTTTGGGTTCCTAGTGCCTACCGTTCAGCCACATGGTCTTCCAACCGGAATGATTAAATTAATAGTTAGTATGGGGTGTGCCCGTTTTGGGAATAGTACGCCACCACCCACCATAGCCCGAAAATTAGTCCAACTCGTATCCCAATACATGCTTGTTTGTCAAGCCCAAATACCATGTTCTAAAAAAAAAACAAGGCTAGGTTTATTTTCTTTGAGCAACGCGAAAGCTTTCGTATTCAATCTATGGATGGTAGTACGGTGGGGCTTTGGGACAAGGCAGAGGATGAGCAGAGCAAGCAGCAGCACGAGGAGAACAAGCAGCTCAAGGCGTAGCTGGCCAAGGCCGAGTCCGAAAACAAGGAGCTCAAGGAGAAGGCTGCCGCCTGCGAGGAGCAGGTCAAGAAGCTAGAGGGCAAGATGGCAGAGATCAGTAGCGAAAACCATCGCAAGAGGAAGCAGGTCGCAGCCATGATGGAGCAGATCACAGAGGTCAATGAGTTTGTTGTGGGTTACACCAACAAGCACGGCCTGGAGAAGTACAAAAGGCCCACTCAGGACCGGGGCATGAACATGATGAGTTATTTCTCAAAGTGTTTCTTGAAGCTCTCGTGCTCGGCGTTCTTCGTCCTGAGCTCTTCATAGGCATCGTTCACCTGAGTCTCGAGCTCCGCGATCTCGTCCTGGTGCTTTGTCTCGCGATCCAGCAGCATGTCAAGCTGACACTGAGTCTTTGCATAATTGTATGCATACTCCTTGAAGGCCGTGTCGATCGTGTCGAGGTCCTGCTGCTTCTGCTGCAGAGCGTCATCATGCCTCTGCTGCATCTCTGTCATCTGCTTTTCATACTGCAGCTTCAGGGCATTCATATCCTTGCCGTGCAAGAAGTCGAGCTGGCGTTTCTTGTGAGACCAGTCGTTCCTTGTCCCGGTGCCGGGCTTCTTTTGCTTCGTATCCGCCTCCTGGCCCTGCCATGCCTCCGCCTCCTGGCCCTGCCTTGTCCAGTCCCCCTCCGACCAGTGGCCGCCATCCACCGCTTGCTCCTGGTCCTTCCACGAAGACGAAGACCAATTTGGCCAGTCTTGCTCCGACCTGTCTCGGTCTGACCAATAGGCCATTGTGCTTGCAGCCAGAAAAGAAACCCTTGTGAAAGGGCTCACGAAGGGGCACTGTAGTACGGGAGGTGCAGGAAGCTTAACCCCTAAATTCTACATGATTGGTTTTTAAGGCCACTACTCACACTCGTTAAAATAATTGGTCATGCTTTCAACTTCATGGCGTGCCATCTGAGTGCTGTGCTTCGAGTTTGAGTGCCGGAGCATGCCAACAGTTCTTAGCAAGAAGCTTCAGCGCATCATTCATGAGCGGTATGGGCAGTCTCTTTTGCCTCGCAAACGTTTGTAGTGAAGATCAAGGAGCATAGAAGGGCAGTCATAGCACAATCGCAGCGGATTCAGATGACCGAATTGGCCTGATGATGCGGATGATGCAGGAGATGGAAAAGGTTGCATCGGAGTGATTGAAACATATCTGTTCCTTTTCTGAATCAACTTTCATTACATCATTTATAATGTTCTTTACTGCGTTCAATGTGTTATCCACGTCTACACTAGGGCTGAATATATAGGCTTGAAGCCAGAGCCAACATTCTTGCTGGTAGGGATGGCATCATTTCATCCCTGCTGTGTTTGATCTGATACTTGGGTATATCGAATGCTTCTACCGTTGCAACATTGTCGCTCATGACTAATATCAGTTGAAGAGTTTTATGTTATTTTATACGAAACACGGTGACTGTATTGATGTCATTGGCAACCTTGAAGAAATAGAACAGGTCATAGCAACAATGCCCAGATATCGTGGGTGCTGTTATTCTGTGCTGGAGATATGTAAAGGCATTTTAAGCTGTTTAATGTTGAAAACTGAAGCAAAAGCAATGTGTAAACCAGTTATAACGGATAAATACGAAGATACAAGGGAAGGACGACTGAGTTAACCCCGGCGGGTCTAGACCGTTTGCCTTGTTGCTGTAGGAAAAGCTTATATCATAGAGAAACAACATCCACAAAAGAGAACAACAAGCAAGCCATTTCATTGTAGAGGATAGATGTAGTTTTAAGATGGGACGTGGAGTTACCCTGCGACAAACATATTCAAAGCAGACAAAACAGGTAGCGTTAGACAAATTGGAAATGGATATGAAAGATGCCAAAAAGGATGTAAAAAGCTTGAAAAACAACTTAGATGTCATGGATTTAAGGCATTACAGCATGTATATTGACAGTGTTAGGTATTGCCCCCAGAAGATCAATCAGCAAAAAGAAACATGGACCCCGACCAGTCCTAGCGTTGTTGCCTTGGTCTGTTTGTGAGTGGAACCGCGAAAGGGGAAAGTCGCGAGATACATTTACATGAGTGATGCTACACAAGATAGCATTGAGAATAGACGTTTACAATACAACACATATTTTGAAAGTTATCATTCAAAACTTATTTTCTGTATAAGAATACAGGTGATAAACCTCAGTTCAAGCAAGACGTCATACTGAGACTCAAAAGGATAGAGAAGATACTCAATGAAAGTTTCGCAAGAATCTCAACATAACGCCCGTAGAACCCACCCGTGAGAATAAGGACAATGCATACTTGACGAAGCTGGGGAATGGTGATTATTGAATCCCAAGCACTCGAGCATTATCAGAAAAAGTCGGACGAAGAAACGAAAAACTACTCACAGCATCATCAAGTAATAAGATGAGTACATCAGATGATGGTAATGTTGAAGTTGAGTTTCTTACAGGCACAGATTGGAAATCACTGCACGATAGATAAACAAGCAAAGCGCGAAGATGAGTTTGTAAGTATGATATTTGAAAGCATATACAACAAATCATGTCGAGCCTGTGTGGAAGAGGTGAGGATTATAGGCGCAAAGGGAAGGAATTAGTTCGGGGAGTATTCTTATGAAAAACATTGAAAAGAATCGAGCCTTAGCATAGTATAGTGGTAATGAGCGAAAGAAAATATTGCAGTATGTGTCAGAGTGGTTGAAGTTTTGAAGAAGGGTACCAAACATGTACCACTTGTAGAGCAACGGCGCGAAGACTTCGTGACAGGAAACAAACAGAGGAGACACCCACATACCAACAGCCATGCTAGCACTGTGCCTCTTGAGCATAATGCAACGACAGCGGTAGAGCATACTTATGTGATGGAACACAAACTGCCTACAAGACGTGCGCGCAAGACAGTGAAGTGATGTTTTCGTTTTACAGATGGATATTCAAGTGGGATTGCTTGTATAGCATGTGGATCAAGTAGTTGACACATCATGACGTAATATGTAACGCATCCTAGAACCGCATTCGACTATTATTCCCTTGGTTCGTGGCAAGTTAGCCAATAGCCAAAAGATGGGGTTGGAAAATAGCTACCAATAATTATCGTTGAATTTGCTATAGTGTTTATTGGGCAAAAAAGCAGTAACTCAACTTATGAAATTCTTCATCAAATGTCCTTTCAATACATAGTTAGTTGATTTTAACAGTTACAAAAGCTGAGTAGCAAACAAGTATATTTCAAACACTGTTTTGAGTGCTAGACAGTGGCTGGTCATCGATGGAAAGTAGGTATTTTACCAAATGTATGAAACATACCCTGCACTGTCCCCATTTCCTCTAACTCCTAATTCAACCACCAGACCCTTATGTAACATTTTTTCACCAAAACGTTGGATTTTGGAGTATTTTTTTCTCTTGCGTGCTCTGTCGAGCTTGGCGCGAGACCCGAAAACCTCATGCAGGCCCCCCCAACGAAAGAAGCGGCGCATCGTAAAACAGCTGCGCCGCCCGGGATTATGAAAAACCCCAAACTACAAAAACCAAAGGAAAAAAACAAAAAACAACATGCAAGACTTCCCAGATATTGTTTTTTGTTGCTGTTTTTGCTTTTGGTTGCTTTCACTCACCAAGCCCCAGACCCTTCCGCCCCTGGATGATGATGCAGTACTCGTCGTCGTCGTCGTGGTCGCGCGTTCTCGGCGATCTTTCGCAGTCGTACCTAGAAACACAGCGGTCAAGTTCAAGCCTCGAGCCCAAGAATTACACAAATTGAAAGACAATAGTTGCGGCGGCTGTCAGATCGTGCAGAAACTTGAGAAGTTTGACAAAGGCTACAAAGCATGTAATGTATGTAGAGAAACAAGTCAAGGCTGGATCAAGAAGACCCAGAAAACATAATGAAAGAACAAACAATTACAAGGCAAACAATCCTGAAAAGGTGAAGGAGTGGAAACAAAAGCGCATGAAAGCACAATCAAAGATTACATCATTACTTGTCCAGGTTGTAATTGTGGCACGGAAACACAATCAAAGACTACATCTTTACTTGTCCAGGTTGTGACGCATAGTCACAAATGCATCAGCATTTTGAAAAAACACAGGATCCAGAATTTGAGAAAGATGTTCCAGACAGGATAATGCTAGAAGAAAATTGAAGACCATTCTACCATTGTAAATTAAGGCATGCAGAGGCAACTTTTACCCGTTTCAATGCACAGAGCTCTTGTCATATGCATCCGAAGTCATAAGCAAATCATCAGTAATAACTGAATACTAAAAAGCACGCGACTATTGAATGACCCACCCTACTACCATACTATGACACTATGAGACATAAAATGAATATACCCTGCTTGCCCCGTTTTGGGAGTTTGGTTAGGGTTTAGGGTTTAGGGTTGAGATATACATCTATTGGGATAGGATCTGGACGGCTGTGGTGGGTGGTGGCGCACCATTCCCCAAACGAGTACAACCTTTGCTAACTTTAATTGCTTGCTGAGTTGCCCGGTTTGCTTAGATCGGGTGACGTGTGCCGTGGCCCAAACGGGTGTCAAGCTCAAGTGGAATCTGCCGAGGCTCAAAGACAGGCGGAACTCCCCTCCTACCCTAAACCCTAAACCCTAAACCCTCACCTCCTCCCCGGAACTCCGAGCCGATCATGCGAGCTTTTTATTGCAACGGAGAGTCGAACGGTTTTAGGAAGAAGCCAAGCCCCCACAGTGCTGAAAAGAACACTCAAGGTCACCAAGGTAGGACCGTTGCGAGGTGTGCTGAAAACTGGCGACGTCATCTCTGGAGCAGGGCTGATCATGTCGTTGGCCTTCTCAGGCCATGTATGTGTCTTGGGTGTCTCCGAAACTCGGGCTTAATACCCATCCCGCAAGGCGGTTTCTAGCATGGTCAAGACGGGTTCTGTGGCGGGTTTTCATCCGCTCACGATACGACTCACAGACAGCTCGTTCCTGCGTGCCACTACTTACTACATCGTGTGTCTGTCCTTGTGGTGATAAGCCCGCCGCCACGGCGTTGAGGAGCTGTGACTGCTGAAGTCGAGTGAGTTAGAACTTCGATCCTTTCGCGGGCTTTGCACCTAATTTAGGGGCTTCGGGAGTATGGCCGCTGGTGAGTATGGTTTCGTTTCAGCTGCACGTCTCATAACAAACTTGTCATGTACCTGTTTGCCTCCACGTAGTATAAGGCTTTGAGGCTCACAGTTTCAAGGTTTGATGCTTACGACATTGGGCTCAGGGGCCCCTAAACCCTAAACCCTAACCCCCTAAGCCCCAAACCCTAAACCCTAAACCCGAAACCCTAACCCCTAAACCCTAAACCCTAAACTGTGGAGAGGCTTGGTCGTCTCGGACAAGATCTTCTTCCAGCAGTTCGGCGTTCTCATCATCACGTCGGTGCCCCTCGTCTTTTCGAACTCAAGGTGTGGGGTTCCCGTGACCTTCTGTTGTGTTGGTAGTCTCCCTAGGCTTTGAAAGAGAGCAGCAGGCATGGTATCTCCAAAGCAGCTTCTACCAGGCCATCCAATATCCAAGTTCCTTTCATGTGTGAGCAGCCTCGCAAGTACGCTTTTTGTAGGAGGCCGACAGCAACTTGTGGATTCCGAACCCACCTCTGGCCTTCAATCTTTTTCCAAGGAGCACCTCCCCCCCCCCCCAACAGGCCTTTACAGTCAGATCCTCCGACAAGGATGCCAAAACTGCAACAACAGCGGCATTGAAGGTCGTCACAGTGTACAATAGCACGGGTAAAAGATAAACTTGTTCTAGCCATTATTGCAAAACTGACTCATTCATCAACATCAGTACTCGTAGTGGTGAAAACAGCTGGAGTTTCTCAGCACTGCGGGTTTCCGCCTAGATTCCACATAGAGCTCCTTGTTTATACAAGCCCTATTAAAGTTTGCTGGAAAGCAGCAGGCAGGCTTTCAAATCCAAACTACCCAACTTCCATTCAGCGTCATCTCGGGTCAGATATCCAGGACTCAAGAACTCTTCGCTGGAATCCGCATAAGGCTAGCCCAGTCCCATACCCTGGTGCTGACCTCAGAGCATGAAACAGACAACCTCGAACAGCTCCTTAGGCTGCTGGACACGTTCGTTGTGCGAACCGTCTTGGTGCCCGCGCTGATGCTACCCGGCTCTGCGCTGAATCTTCAGCATTTGCATTATTGTGATCAAGGGCAATATCAAAAAGATGCGTTTCTCAGCTCATCTATTTGTTGTCCTCGTCTTCGACTGCTCTCCCCAGATACCCCCGACGCACAATTCTAATTGATTGGGTGTGCGAGATGGGCATGGAGGTCTAAATGATAAGTCCGGTAACCAGAGTTGTTCCCTCGCTCTTCGGAGTTGCTTTCTTTGGGCCGCTGGGTGCGAGGGGGTGGTTGCGGCTTGGGGCCTTTTTCCAAAGACGAGGGGAGAAGGCATCCGGATTCGAGAGCTTCCCATTACCCACGAGAGTTAGGCTCTTCAGACCAAGTTTTCCCTGCCGGGACACAAAATCCCAACTTTTGCTAGGTTCCCCAGTAGTACCCTTTTGCCCTTTTTCTGTTGGCTTCCCTTATTAACACCGAAGAGCCTTATTATTAAGGGGCCGCTGAGAAACCTAGTTTGAGTCTCCAAGCTATGGAGTTGCAGATACCAAAGAGATAGCACAGAGGGCCTTTAAAGGACCGTTGCTCCTCTTTATCCCAGCCCTAGGTGCAGAATCCCAAACAACCCCCCAAACGGCGAAGGGTCAAAGGGGTTTAGGGTTTAGGGTCCTAAGGAACCTCGGGCTTTTCAGGTGCCAGCCCAAACTCTCTGAGCCGGGAGCACTGCAGGCTTACGGCGCAGGAATGGAACTGGTGGCCGCGCACCATGCCGTCTGCCATCCACGATGTACTCGAGGGCGGGGCACCCAAAACTTCGGAACAATGCATTTCGGGTATGGCAAGGGCTCGGGCTTGAAAGCTTCATCATGGCTTCGTGCGGGACTAGATGCCAACAAGACAGTCAGTAAGAAAACCCTAAACCCTAAACCCTAAACCCTAAGTTGAGGGTTTGCTACAATGCGTGGAGGGAGCCGACTGCTGTGATCCGCAGACTTAGCTAAGCATTTGCCCCCAGAAGTTTCATGCTCCTTTGCACCTTAAGGACCTCCAATTGGGTGGTTGTCAAAATTATGGTCCTTTTTGGGGTCCTTATTATAATACGGCACCTATTATTTAAGGTACCCCAAAAGGGACCATAATTTTGACAACTACCCAATTATTAAGCCCTACGCATGCGAGCCAAGAAAGAGCATGGCATGAGACGGTGTTCAAAAGGAAGGTGTACAGGGTGTGTGTATGTGTGTGTGTGTGTGTGAACTGTGCCAGTTCATGGGCTAAGGGGAGTCATGCCCCTTTTCTTTTTTCGTCGTCATTTCTTGCAGGGGGACGGAGGGTGTAGGAGCACCGTCCAACGAAGCTCTCCCCTACAATTTAGGGAAAAGTACCTGCATTGCTTACGCCTGCTTCATTTTTATCTCCATCTCATTTCGCGGACATACCCCTGACGGATGATCGCATCGTGGCTTGTGTTGTATGCCACTCCTGTGGTCTGGCACACATGGTACCAAAATACAATGTCATGTTCTTTGTAATTGTCATCATTATCATCATCATTAACATCATCTTGCCTCATGTTGTTAACCGTGTGTGTGTGTGTTTGCGTTTTTGTTTTTGGTTTGCCCTCTTCGGCTATCTATCTGAAGGCTGTCAAGTTCTTGGTCTTCAAATTTTACTCCCAACCCACAACCCACAAACAACCCAAAACTACGACAGCCCTAAACCCTTGAACCACCAGGTGAGGTCGAGAGTTGCGGTGGCTTGAGCCGCCCCATTCTCGAAGCAACCCATCTCGACCGCCTACCGTTCGGCGCGTAGTCCAAAAGCCTCATTTTTAGGGTTGCGTTCTCAGGGTTTCGGCGTCGAAGTTTCTGCTGCTAGGTTCGTGGTGTCATGGTTTTGGGGTTTGCATTCTCCCAGCAGCGGGTTCTGTTCTGGCGTTCTTCCTTGGATCAGAAAACGTCGGGTCTGGTTCAGCTACCTACGGCTTCATGAACTTCCGTGTCTGCGAAGATCTAGCTTTCTCGAGGAGCAAACAAGACACAGCAACCAAAGGTTGGAATTTCGGAGGCATAAAGGTACGATCGCACGCTGTCTCTAGTTTCGAGCATCCGTGGATTCTCAGCATGGGGAACTTGGGGTGAGGCGTGTCGGACCCGGAGGTTTGGCCCTCCGGTCTGTGTCTCAATGCTATGGAGTTTACAGTTTACAATCGACACGGGTCCGGAACTTCGTTGTTCGGGGCTTCAGGGTACAAGTGCTGCTTTCTTTCTGCAACCAAACTTAAACTTGAGACTTGTTGGATGTCGAAGACCGCCCAGATACTAGCACCTAAACCCTAAGCCCTAAACCCTAAAAGCCCTAAACCCTAAGCCCTAAACCCTAAACCCCAGGACATCAAGATCCAAGCCAAAACGAAGACGGCCATGACACGAAAAGCCCTCGAGCCTGGCACTGAAAGAGCAGGCCCTTAGCCCCGGGACCCAGGGTTTAGGGTTTAGGGTTTAGGAATCCCAGCATCCTGAAGCCCTGAACAGTTCCATACAGTGAATATGTCTGTATGTCTGTCTGTATGATGGATGTATAAATCCCAAATGTACGAGTATATGTACATGAACTGTAATATGGTATATGCTATAGGGCCTATAAGGTATATATATATATATGGATGTGTATGTGTATGTGGATGTGGATATGTTGTGGGATCGGGCTTCCAGTGTAGTTAGTTCGTCGGATATTTCGCTCCTGATGGGCCGCAAGCGGGGTGGCAACGCTGAGAGCACCCGGGCATCATCAAAGCTCAGGGGTTTAGGGTACACGTACTGGGATGTTTTGGCTGTTGGGGGAAGGCGAAGGTAAGCTCCAAAACCTTCAGTTGAAATACTTAAAGATATTTTGCAAGCTATTGAAATGCCCTGAAAGCCCAGGGCTTTCCTGCCATAGCAGCCCTTCGGACCCCTCCAAACTCAAGCCCCACAAGGGAGCTTCCGTTGTGGTTCCGCTCAATGTACCACTGGCTCGATATGGGTTTAGGGTTCAGGGTATATATCCTTCACTTGGAAGCCAGAGAAGATTTTGGTTATCTACCGACCTGAATGCAGCAGAGATTGACGTCGGGCACACTCAGACTTGCATCAGTGCCCTTCCCCTCAGCCTTATGACCTGAAACTCATCAGCCAGGTTCATCCGGACTCTAGTATTTGGAGATTTTAGGCTCGTGGTAGAGGGGTCGAGGTTTCGGGTTCCGGGGAGAGCGGGTCAGAACGCAGAGCCAGAACCTGAAAGCCCGCTCCTGAATCTTCCGAAGACCAGCTTAAAGACTTACGGTTTAGGGGTTTAGGGCTTAGGCTTCAAGATGAGTGTGAGCAGGCTTTCGCCTAGAATCTTGCGCGTTCCGAGCCTTAGATGCCAGCTTCAGGGCCCTGAACCATAAAATCGTGTCAAGATCCAAAATCCTAAAAAGCTTGAGGAAACCCCTAAACACTTCATACTCACTTCATGAAATCCTAACCTATGCAATCCCTAAAGACCTTAGATTTAGACAAAGCTGTATACGTTTGATATGAATTCCCTAAACCCTAAACCCTAAACCCTAAAAAAAAAAACCCTAAACCCTAAACCCTAACCCTCTCGCCGCTGAACGAGCGCTCGAGGTCGCCTTTGCTGGCACTGCGGCGGCCGAGGTCACGAGCAGGCCAAGCCTGTCAGCGAGGAGAGTGCCTTGGGGTTTTGGGTCAAGCTTGTCTGTCTGGTGCTTAGTAGGGAATGGGGGAATGGATCCCTATGATAGTCCCTTAAGGTCCCTTATAGTAGTCCCTACAACCCATTCCCCCATTCTACTAAGCACCAGACAGTTGTTCATCCACATGGTTTCTGGGGATTCTATTAAAAAGGGTTTTCGGGCTTGTGCATCCTGTCTGGGTTGAGGGTGTGTTTTGGATTTGGGGCGTTTAGGGATTTAGCTCTCGGAGTGTCGCGGTGATTCGGTGAGTCCTTACAGATATTCGGTACACCTACAGTGAGCAAGCAAAAACCATGCGCTCTTACACGTGTCAATCCCAGAGACTCCAATATCCCTTAATTAAGGAATATATTTTAAATCATATTAAGGATCCTACTATAATTTAAGGAAGATTCCTTCATTAAGGGGTATTGGAGTCTCTGTCAATGGCCCTTCCGGAAGACAGGCCGATTGCGAGGCGCTCCGAAACGGTGCAGATCGGAGACTTGACTCACTTCATGATTTTGGGGGTTTAGGATTGGACCCAGAGACTCCAATACTCCTTAATTACGGAATATTCCTTAAATTATAGTAGGATCCTTAATATGATTTAAGGTATATTCCTTAGTCAAGGGATATTGGAGTCTCTGGGGATTTTTGGGGTTTAGGATTGGAAGCGGGCTGCCCTGGATGGCGCTTTTCTTCGAGCCTCAAAGCCAGTGCTGCCTTGCGAGCGTTGAGGTTAGGGTTCCGTTGTCTTCGTCCTTCTGGCACAGAGCCCTTGATTGTGTCTCCCAGGACATGTTTCCTCTGCAAGTCCGCCGATCACATCAGCAGCGACTGCCCACAGAAGACTGTGGTAGCTTGGTGGGACAGTATGAACTTCCGAAGCCCCCTAAACCCCTAAACCCCTAAACCTTAAACCCTTAAACCCCTGAACCCCTAAACCTTAAACCCTAAACCCCTAACCTTATACACTAAACCCCTAAACCTTCAACCCCTAACCCCTAAACCCCTAAACCCTAAACCCCTAAACCTCCAAACCTCTTAACCCCAACACCCTAAGCTCATGTTGCCCGATGCCTGCAGAGCCTGGACTTGTCCAAGCTCCCGCAGCTCTCAGCTCCCAGTGCCCGCTGGGGGTTGGGGTTTAGGGTTCAGGG
>CAJNDV010019768.1:26078-38027 GCA_905221635.1 Symbiodinium sp. CCMP2456 | reverse complement strand
GCCTGGGATCTTATGCAGCAACTGGGTTTCAATCGGAGAATGCGGAAGAGGCTGATGTCCAAGGACTGGGTGGTAAAGCTGTGCAGCGGAAGAAGGACCCCTACGGACAAGCTGTTCAAGGTGGTGGAGAGCAACGGCACGGTGGTGTTGGATATCGATAGCCAACGTCTTCCTCAGCTAGACTTGTGTCGCAGCGGTGCAGGAGTGATGATGATGTTGTTATGGGGGGCAGCGACTGGTCGAGTTGCGGCAATCCTGGAGGGACTACCTCGGCACCGGGCACTAGATCATACGCTGCGGGCGACGGTGTTGTATGAGGTGGCTACGGCAGGGCGAATGGCTATGTGTACGGAGGCAGATGTTCCATTGGATGGAGTAGCTTTCTCACTGTGGGCGTCGTCAGAGTCCGAGGAAGATGAATCGTCGTTGACTTGGTTGTTCAAATGGTTCCGGCGTTGGATTGCAGAGAGACACATGGACCTTTGTCACTTCGAACAAGGTGGTTTGGGACACCCTCTGAGGAGGCCAACGACTATGGCTACCAATATGGACGTGGCAGAGTTGAAGGGGGTTGTGGATGGACGAACAATGGGCCAGGAGGAGAAAGGGTCGTGGTCACAGTGGGCGCCGATGTTGGTGCGAACGCTTGTCCGAGGACTTAAGAGATGGAAACAGCGTCCGGGGTGGTACACCCGAATGGTCAAGGCGGTGAAGGCCGTAGACCGGAGAGCGTGGGAAAGACATTTGGCCAACGATCACGTTCCATATCGTGCCGACTGTTTGCAGTGCATCCACAACGCTACGGGAAGGCCTCATAGGAAATGTCTACATCGAGATTGCTATGTGTTGAGTGCGGACACTTTGGGTCCTGTGAGAGTCGCCGGGGTGAAGGGGGAGAAATATGCTGTGGTCTTCACCTACCAGTTCCCGAAACAGAAGCTGGTTTCAGAAGATCAACCTATCCCTGAAGGAGATCTTGATGGATGGAGTTTGGATGTGAAGCAAGAGGAAATCTCCAAGACAACCGAGGACCCAGAGGACTTTGATGAGTATGTGCCGGACATGGAGGAAGATGAGATGTTAACCCCCGAAGCCGAAGAAGAACTTCGACGTGTTCAACGGGAGCCAGGACCTTTTCCCGAGGCCAGTCTAGTGCGAAACGCAGATGGTGGTGATCCAGCAGCAAGAGCGGCCAAGAAGAAGGAGGTTTCGGATGATTGGTGGGAGTTTCGGGAATCTTCAGGAGTACTGGTGCGGCATCATGTGACTCCGCGAACGACTTTGTTTAGGCCCACGTCGTGGAACGGCTGCCCTATTTCACCACACATTCTCGACTACACCAGGGTGACTGAGGTGAAGTTTGTTAGTGGTGGAGTGGACACTGAGACGTCTGATTGGCATGGACCACAGTCCGGATCGAGAGCTTTGGAGAGACCATGGACCGGACGTACAACTTTCACTGTCTCGACGGCGGAGGTTCCGGAAGATGAAGACGAGCTGGCGAAGGATGAGGAGACCTGGGAAAAGATCATAGGAGACCTCACTAAGCCAGTAGAGATGGATACTGTCTACTTGGTCTATCCGGTTCGTTCCCGGCGTGGAGGAGATGCAATGTTAGCAGTGCAAGAAGCGGTGCTGAGGCTGAAGTTGCTGGGTTACCCTGTGGCCAGACTGCACTCGGATCGTGGGTCAGAGTTTGCTTCGAAAGGGTTGCGAAAATGGTTGTTGAACCACGACATCTACCACACCCGTTCGGAAGCCTTGGTCCCCCAAACGAATGGCGCAGCTGAGAGGGGAGTTAGATGGTTCAAGACGATGGCCAAGGTGCTGATGGCGGAGGCTAAGGTTCCACTCAAGTATTGGACGTTGGCTATGCAGCACGCGGCGAACCGAAGGATGCATGAGCGGTTCGGTTTGACTACACCCAAACTACTGCAGTTCGGCTCTAAGGTGATGATTCGGAGGAAGGTGTTCGGCAATAACAAGAAGTATGACCTGACGGATCGATGGGAGGAGGGTGTTTATCTTGGGTTGTCGGATACGATCAAGGGTGGAGCTGTGGTCTTACGAGAGAGTGGAGTTCTTACCGAGACGTTGAATATGAAGACCAATGTTGTGGATCCGCATGTTCTGCTCGCGGAACCTGAAGGAGAGGACGGAGGAGGAGTTGGTTCGGCATCTTCAGGAGCAGTACCTGTTGTTGAATTACCAGAACCTAATTTCCGTATGGGTGACAAACGACCACCACCTTTACCTCAACTACTAAAGCTGGATGGCGAGGAACAGATACCTTCAGGTTGGAGGATGCGGTCGTTGGTACAACAACAGGAGGAGCGAGCCAGATACTTTTACAACATGGGCAAGTTTGATTCGGAGACGTGCGCGGAAGTTCTGCGCGATGTTCATCTGGGTGGAAAAGCAAAGAGGGTCACAAGGGGGAGGAACACGTCGGCGATGATACTTGGTGGGTATGTTCATGGGGGAATGAGAGGAGCTACGTCTATGACCTCAAGAAGGCCTTGGCTCACGAAGTACTTGAACATGGTGCTCAGACAACGGACTTTGGAGACGACTAAGTGGGAACCAAGGTGGACAACTTTGGGTGTGTTCAAGGCTGCGGATATTCCTCCACATCGGGATTTGAGGAACAAACCAGGTATGCCGAACTTTGTTATGGAGGTTGGAAGCATTGAGTTTGAGGGCCTATGGTTGTCTGATGCTCACGAAGGCAGCAGCGAGGACGGCACGCTGGGTCAGGACCTACAACGACAACTCCCGGACGGTGCGCTGGCGGAAGGACGTGTGGTTAACATCAAGAACAAAGTGGCTGTGTTTGACCCAAAGAAGTTGCATTCGTACGTTGAGGGGGATGATAGCAACAGGTGGATTATTGCTGGGTTTACACCTCTTGGTGTGGACACACTACCGCCATATTCAGTAGCCCTTCTCAACCGATGTGGGTTTCCTCTGGAGCGGACGGGTGTTGAAGTGTATGATGTGGTGGATGAGGAGTTGATTTATGATGACCAGGCAAGCGAGGACTCCGAGGATGGGACGTCGGATGAGGAGGAGATTGAACAGACAGCTCGGATTCTAAGGTGTGAGATAGAGGAGGAAGCCAATGGTGCGTCGAGCAGCAGTCCGTTCTACCTCAACTTTCTACAAAGGGAGTTCGAGCGTTGTGCTAGTGAGCTTGGTCAGACGCAGCACAACCAATGGCGTCGCATTCTCAAGGTGTCTCCGGGCGAGGCAAAGGAGGT
The DNA here is from genome assembly GCA_905221635.1 of Symbiodinium sp. CCMP2456. Classification (NCBI taxonomy): domain Eukaryota; class Dinophyceae; order Suessiales; family Symbiodiniaceae; genus Symbiodinium; species Symbiodinium sp. CCMP2456. The sequence continues at coordinate 34,767 of CAJNDV010019768.1, read as the reverse complement.
GGAAGTGGAAGAACTTCTTCGTGCATTACATGGTCCTTTGGAAGTCGTGCACAATGTCAGCTTGCCTGAAGTACGTAAACACATTACATTGTGGAAGGAAGCCATTATGAAAGAGGTCACGGCTTTGGTGGATTCGGGTACGGTGACCAGACTCAGTCCCGAGCAAACGCGGGAGCTAAAGAAGTGTGGATTGGTTGTGCTGCCGGGTAAGGCAGTATTCACTGTCAAACCGCCGGTGGATCCCAGTGGACCTAGCAAGTATAGGCGCAAGTGCCGGGTGGTGGTGTGTGGAAACTTCTTACCTCAGCAAGATCAAAATGTATACGCTTCAGGCACTTCTGCGGATACCTTACGAATTGCAGTGGCTTTGGCGGTCAAGATGGGGTGGTGCATTGCCAGTACGGACGTGGCTAACGCATTTACCTTGGCTCCGATGCCGGAGGAGCTGATGTATGCCTTGACCCCTCCTACAGTGGTCGTGTTGGCTGGAGCCGCAGCACCGGGCGAGACATGGCAGATCACTCGGGTGTTGTATGGACTCAGGGAAGCTCCTCGTCTTTGGGGGGATTTCAGGAATGCCAGGCTGGCCGATGCGAAGATTCCATATGGGGAAATGATGGTGGTGCTAACGGCTACAACTACCGACGAGAACCTGTGGAAGGTGACGTACGAACACAATGGTGCCCTTCAAGGTGTGCTTCTGGCTTATGTCGATGACTTTCTGATCATGGCAGAGCGTGGTCTAGTGGATGCAATATATCGATGGTTGACGTCGGACTGGAAGTGCACAGACTTGGAGTGGATAGAAGGAGGCTCGTTAAGGTTTCTCGGAGTGGAGCTGAGAGTTTGCGGACAAGGAGTGCATGTGTCTCAGTCTGGATATGTAAGAGATCTTCTACGTCAACATGGAATTGAGGAGGATGTGAATGGTGGCCTAACTGTGCCCTGCAATCGGGAGTGGTTACAGGATGCGGACTCGGACGACGAAGTGGAGGTCCCAGAGGAGTCTGTGGTGAAGATGGCTCAGAAAGCTACGGGCGAGGCACTGTGGTTGTCTACGAGGAGCAGGCCAGAGCTGGCTCATGCTGTGGGATGCATGGCTTCATGTTGTTTGAAAAGGCCGCAGCGGACATTGGAAATCAGCAAGCGAGTGCTAAAGTACTTAGCCAGGACAGCTGAGTACGGCATTTGGTACAAGGAGATTCCGGAAGATCCGTTGATGGCGGTCTACTCGGACGCAAGCTATGCTCCAGGCGGGGGAAGGTCCTACGGATCTACGATGGCTCAAGTGGCTGGGATGCCGGTCGCATGGCGAGCATCGAAGCAACCAGTGATTACGTTGTCGGTAGCCGAAGCTGAGCTCTACGAAGGATGTTCAGCTGTTCAGCTAGGACTTGGTGTTATGGCACTGTTGACGGAGCTGGACTTCAACCCGGTGATGCACTTACGCATCGACAATGTTGCAGCACAGGGACTCGCGAGCGAGTCCCCGGGAAGCTGGAAGACTCGCCATTTGCGCATAAGGGCCCGGTTCCTTCGTCAGGAAGTTGCAGCGCAAAGGTTGGTCATCTCGCACGTGAGTGGATGTTTACAGAAAGCCGACCTCGGTACAAAGGGGTTCGATCTACCGAAGTTCAAAGCACTGTTGGATCTGTGGCAGATCATTCCATGTGTCGCCAAGGAGGCGTCGAATGCAGCATTGCGGACTATGCGACCTACCAATGGTGGAGGTATGCTGCTGTTTGTGATGGTTTGTCTGTGCTTGATCAAGGGTGTGAATGGGAACAAGGAAGATTTGCCTCTAGATGGCTCGGTGGAGTTCTACTTCATGATGATCGTGGCCTTAATCGCGGCAGTTGGGATGTGGGAGTTCGCCAAGAAGATTCTCAACAAGATTTGGTCCTGGTGGAGTGTTCGTCAGCGTAGGCAACAAAGGACGGAAAGGTTGAGAACAAGGACCAGGGATGCAGTGCAGGAGGAGCTCAGAAGGCTAGAGCTTGAAATGGCAAGTGTTCCCATGTCTTCGCCTACCGCGACTTCATCATCGAGACTGACAAGGAGGCAGGCTTCTACGAGAACGTCGAGAAGTTCCGATGTGTGGACAACGAGCGCTGATGCAGGCGTTCAAACGGATGCTGGTGTACCTTTGATACCAGCTAATCGCTTGTGTGAGTACAAGGGGCCTTTCTATGTGACGGCCCATGGGGACAAGGTTCACATGACTTCCTATTGCCATGGTCAAAGAAACGCCGTTAGGGCATCGAAGAGATATGATTTGTGTGACTACTGTGACCGGGCACGCGGTTTGTATGTACTTGTCCCGCCGCCAAGTGATGATTAAGATGTTCGGCTTCAGGCTCCTTATGTAAAGGCTCCTCAGAGTCACAGCGACTATGAGAAGAGGAGGAGTGCTGAAGTCTGAATCCGAAACATGTGTGGTGCTCTGATGTGCACAGAAGCTCAGGGTAACCATATGTACTATGATGCCAACATGGCTCAAGCGGAGTAAAACAGTCGTGGCGCCGTTTGTTTATAGGCATGGACACTTCTGTTAACGCGTCTTTCTCAGACCTTCCTGCTGAGTATCAGCAGGTTTAGGGTTTAGGGTTTAGGGTTTAGGGTTTGGGTTTAGGGTTTAGGGTTTGGGTTTGGGGTTTAGGGTCATCCCCGAGGCGCCCCCGAACAACAAAAAAGGGGCGCCTCTCCGCCGAAGCACATTTTCCCGAGGCTTCAAAGTTGTCAAGAAGACGACTTGGAAAGCCGGAAAGGCCGGACGTCTGCTCTTGTGGGAAATACAACTATTGGGTGCTTTGTAGATTATACAAATAATGAATAGATAATGATGAAATAGTATTATGAATACTAGTGTATTATTTAGTTTGATTATACTGCATGTTTTGAAACAGGGTTGGCACTGTGGACAAAGCACAGCGAAGGGGGAGGTAGCATTGGCAGGCTGCCATGCGTAGAAGGAGAGCCAGCAAGCCGAGTCTCAACTTTCCGGCAAACCAGGCGAAGTAATAGGATGGCTTCATACACGCATTGTAGGGGCCTTAATGATTAGAATAGGGTCTTAGGGGTTCCTTTTAATAATTATAGTAGAATATACCCCCAAACCGAGCGATCCACCGCCGTATCAGCGTGTTGCAGCAATTAGTGGTAGGCGAGCTACCGTAAGCCACTCCCCCAGATCCTAAACCCTGAACCCTCGACCTGGGACGCAAGGTCACCGAGGAGAAAGCCGCAAACTATGCGGAGTACAAAGCAGCAGCTTGAATTTCCAGGTTGCAGCAAGCCGTTCGAAAGAGACCAGAGCATATGAGAGAAGAAAGCACAACGAAAGGGATTGGAACAAGCAACGAAGAGCAGCCAAGGTCTCGAAAGGGACCAGAGTGCTTGAGAAAAAGCAGGCAAAAGCTCGCAATGAACTAGAACAATTTCAGTAAGGAAGCACACCTTTCGAAACTAGCTCAAGAGCGTTTGAGAGCCAACAGGTCCGAAGGGGCTAGGGATTCAAAAAGAAAGGTAGGAAAACGCTCCAAAAGCGATTCAGAAGGATCCGCAGCCCGCCCGAAAGGGACTCAGCAAGCTGCTGGACAGGGGTCATAGCATTGGAGACAGAAAGGCAAAGCGAGGGGGTCAGAGGATTCAAAGAGCTCGGAAGGGAAGAGAGCATGTGAGAAAGAAGGAGCATTTGAGAAGGACCAGAAATCCATCGCAGGAGACGAAAGCAATTGGAAAAAACAACAGGCCCTTCCAAAGAGACTGGAGCACCCCAATACAGGAACAAGAAGCTCGAAAAGACTAGCAAACTGCTCGTTTGAGAAAGAGCGCGACAGGGACTAGAGCGCTTGAGAAAGATCAGCAGGCCACTCAGAAAGGGGGCCAGCGTGAGACTAGAGCGTTTGCAACTTAGCACCAAAGCGCTCGAGTGGAATAGGAGCTTTTAAGCAGGGCAGCCCACCACTCCGTTCGCATGCGGCTGCAGCGTTTGAGAAAGATCGGCAGCCTACCTTCTGATAAAGCAGCAAACTGCGCGAAGGGACGCAACTGTTTGAGAAAGTCAGGCAAGCCTTTTTATGGAGACTAGAGCATGTGAGAAACAGGAGCAAACCGCTGCAAGGCACACCTTACAGAGGAGCGTTCAGCTCGAAGGGGATAAGGACGCTTGACAAAGGAACAAACGGTTCGGAAGGCACAGGGGCGTTTAAGAAAGAAGAGCCAACAGCACACAAGGGCTGTTTTGAGTGAATAAGGAAAGCTGATTACCAAACTCTTGAAGGCGCTAGAGCTTTTGAGAAAGAGACGCGAACCGCTCGAAAAGGACAGAGTGCTTCGTCAAAGAGAATCTCGCACGGGACTAGAGCATTCGAGAAGGAGGTGCAAACCCGTCGAACGCGACCAGAACAGTTGCGAAAGAGGCGCAAGCCGAGAAAAGGCAGTTGAGAGAAGCAGCAAAAGCAGCAACCCGTTCGCAAGGGGTTAGAGCACTTGCCCAGAAGGAGCAAAACAGTCGACAGAGGCAAGAGCATGTAAGAAAGAGGAGCACACCGTTCGGAAGGGATTAGAGCATTTGAGAAAGATCAGCAAGCTGCTCGACAGGCATCGGAGAATGTCGGAAAATGAAGGAGCGAAGAGCTACGAACCGCTCGAACGGGATTAGCAGATATAAAAGTGACAACATTCGAGAAAGAGCCTCAAAACAGGTCAAAAGAGACGAGCATTTGAGAAAACGCAGATGAAGCGCGGTAGAAACAGAGAGCATTTGGAAAGAAGAGTTAACCGTTTCAAGGGAACTTGTGCGTTTGAAAGAGATGAGCAAACCGATCGAAATGGACGAAAGGATTCGATGAAGAGAAGACCGCTCGAAAGGGGTTAGAGCAGTTGCGCTGGAAAGGGAAAAGGATGAAAGCAAAGTGGGGGAAAGGGCTGCAAGCCGCTCGAACGGGACTGAAACGTTTGAAAAAGAAGCGCTAACTGCTCGAAAGTCTGGGTCGGTTGGATTTGCATTGTGGGACATCCGGAAAGTGCAAAATGACAAGCGATACTTTAGCCACTGAGGCATTGAAGAGGCTGCAAGATGAAGGACGTCTGCCTTCTGGGACGAACCTTTGTCACAACATCCCGGGGGCGGTTTCAGCTTCAGCCCCCCAAAACCTCCAGATCCTTTTGTTGTTCGTGCGAACCACCGAAAGTGCAAATGGGTCCCCAGGTAGTGGAGCTTTTCGGCATCTGTGCGTCGGTTTGAAAGATTCGGATTTCTTGCGTAAGGCTTCTCCGATGGTTGACTCATCGGTCGGACAAGAGACACTTATCCGGAGCGCGATGGCAATATCTCCAACACGACATGCGGTTTGCAAGTTGCAGCAAGTGATTCTGCAAAGGCAACCATGCAGCCACTGAAATGGGCAGCTGTGCAAGCAACGAGCAGCATTTTGAAGCAAGTAACGACAGTCCTGGCCACGGAGATCACAGACACAAGCACACAGACAAACACAAGCACAAAGCGGCGGGGATCAAACTCAACCCTGTCCATGCGCCGAGCCGAGGAAGCTTGTGATCTTGGAGGGCCACAATGGTCAGGCACCTTTGTTTGGGTCCGCCAAGTACCGTAGCTACGGGCCGAAGCTTGAAACAACTGTGGGGCTCGATGGTCTTAGGGCTCTTGTGATCAGCAGGAGGACCCCACAGCCATAGCCCCATTGAGGAGGAGGAGAGGACTGATCGGTTTTTTGCCGGGGAAACGGTCAAACCTTTTCTCAAGTCTTCGCTTTGATGCTAGAGGGTGCGTTTACGGTTACGTGTTGAAGGCCTTGTAACACCTGCACCTCAAAACATCCTGCCACCAGCTGCCGCGGCTCCTAGTGAATACCTTTCATCAAGCCTTCCGCTCTAAACCCCGTACACTAATACTCGCAGTGGAAGTGGTAGTAGTAGCAGCCAGTAGTAGCAGCAGCAGCGGCAGTAGTAGCGGTAGTAGCAGAGAACCAGTAATAGCAGTGATAGGACTGCTAACCGTTTCGGCCAGCAGGCGTTCGCAGTGAAAGCCGCGCTTGCAGAAGTGGAGACGCCTCTAGTTTGCCACCTGTCTCTTCAGGGATCAGCTTAACCCTAAACCCTAAACCCTAAACCCTAAACCCCTAAACCCTAAACCCTAAACCCTAAAGCCTCGGAGGGTCTTCAAGTCGGTGGAAGCCGCTGTTGCAGGAAGCTTTCAGACATGTCAGGACTCACGTTCTGTCTGGTGCTTTAGGGTTTAGGGTTTAGGGTTTAGGGTTTAGGGGTTTAGGGGTTTAGGGGTTTAGGGTCTGTCTGGTGCTTAGTAAGGAATGGGGGAATGGGTTATAGGGACTACTATAAGGGACCTTAAGGGACTATCATGGGGATCCATTGCCCCATTCCCGACTAAGCACCAGACAGTATTTTCAGGAAAGCCGAGGGCATGGTTAGTTATTTCAGCTCGCAGCGAGACTCCTGCTTCATGCTTCGTGACAGAACACTGTCTCAGTTGGAACTTCGTTATTCTGAAATCATGAGCGTTTCCAGGTCCCGAAGCAACCGATGCACAAAGCGTTGAACCTTCTTTCGCCAGTTTCTGCTTCTTGAGGCATTCATCAGCACGATCTGGAATTCACTTTCGATTTTGGCACCTTGGCAGAGCAAATATCACGATGTAGACTCACAGCTTGTCCAGAGCGCTGGCCATTGTCATCATGGTGGTGATTACAATCTTCACGATAGTGGCCATTACTTTTATTATGGTGATGCTGAAGAAGAACATGGTAAAGATACTAGAGGCGTGTTGTGAGGATGAGCGTGCTCGTTTTCATCATCACTGTTATGACCGTCGTGACCACCTGTCCCATGTCAGCTTGGCCTCACGATATCCGCGAGGACTACACAAAATCTTTGTCGTTCATGTTTAAGTGCGTGTTCAAGCGGTCTTGATGGTAGTGTCACAGTAGAGAAGCATCAACTGCATGACGACGTGAGCCGCCGGCTCGGAAGCTGCTAAACATGAGTATCGTCCTGCTAGGCACATACTGAGGCTGGATGGCTTGCAATGTCTAAGAAGAGGGGTGCAACTGCACTCATTGGACAACAGAACAGTTTACGAAATCCGACATCTCAACATTCTCAAGCCTTCAATCCTCTCGAGACTTTCGGAGTTCGGGGGTCAGGTAATTCCCTGTGGCATACACTGAGTACGCAGAGTACCCTCCTGCAGTCTCCCTAGACTCTTAGTCCGTTAGGCTTCAGAACTTGAGAAGCGTTGCACCATGCAAAACTACAAGAAAGCCCGAGAGTCTAGACCACAAGCCATATAAGCCTAAACCCTAAAGCCCCAAACCCATTCCGGGCTAAACCGGTTTCCAAATTTCATGTCTGAGCATGTTGAGTCCATGGGTTCGGCATCCTAACAAATATCCTTGAATTTATTTAGGAGTTAGGGTTGAGGCCTTCACCCCACAGAGCCCAACGACCCAAAGCAGGTAAATCATCCGTGCAGCTGCTGAAGTTAGGCAGGAGTAAGCTAGTGACTAATGTAGGGGCCTGAATAAATACCAATACTACTTTGGGGGGGGGGGGTCCTTATCATAGTTATAGTATAATATACCCCAACACTCTATTCTAATTCATACGGCCCCTACATTAAGCCCGATGAGCTTTTTGGGCCTGCCGGATGCACCTTCGAAGCTTCCCTACGCAGGCAACACAGAATCACTGTGAGGGTAAGACGTGCTTCTTGCACGTAATGTAGGGGCCTTTATAAATAGAATAGGGTTTGTGGTATATTATGCAAGAGTTATAATAAGGACCCCCCAAAACCCTGTTCCCAATTTTAAAGCCCCTACATTAGGCACTCCCGTAAGTCAAGGCCGTGCAAGGTATGGAAAGCAAAACTGGGATTTAGGAGAGGCGAAGAGTGCCACGCCTTTTCGGCACACTGCTCTGTTGCGGCCTGTAGTCTCAAGTTCCATTTCTATAAAGCGAGAGGTAATGCCACTGATCCTCCCAGCGCGGTTTGGGGTTCATCACAAAAGTGCACCGCATGGGTAGTTGTCAAAATTAGGGTCCCTTTTGGGGTACCCTAAATAATAGGTGCCGTATTATAATAAGGACCCAAAAAGGGACCATAATTTTGACAACCACCCATGTGAGTCGATTCTGTAAGAGGTAGTATTCAAGCTTAAGGTGTCGGCCCTAAAACTTTCTCGACCACCTCTCCCCACGGCCCTTTAAAGACGAAGCCCCCTAAACCCCTAAACCCTAACCCTAAACCCCTAAAACCCTAAACCTTAAAACCATATAAGACCTTCAACCCCTAAAACCCTAAACCCTAAAACCCTAAAGCCCTAAACCCTTAACCCCTAAACCTTAAACCCCTAAAACCCTAAACCCTGAGACCCTAAACCCATCCCCTAAAACCCTCAACCCCTAAAACCCTAAACCCTGAGACCCTAAACCCTAAAACCCCTAAAACCCTAAAGCCATATAAAACTCTAAACCTAAGACCCTAAACCCTACAAACATATAAAACCCTCCAACCCTAAATTTGAAGACTCCAGCCTGTTGCAAAACTCAGATCTTGAGCGGGTGCTGGATGTCCTCGCAGACCCGGCAGTGAGCGTGAAGTACGTCGGCCTGCCTTTGCTGGTGCCTTTGGGTTTGGGGGGGGGGGGGGGGG
>CAJNDV010019757.1:19030-46670 GCA_905221635.1 Symbiodinium sp. CCMP2456 | reverse complement strand
ACAGACATACACACATACACACACACACACATAGACACATACATACTTACTTACCTACATACTTAGTTACGCACTCACTTACTTACTTGCTTACTTACTTACCTACTTACTTACTTACTCACTCACTTCCTTGCTTGCTTACTTACTGACTTACTTTCATACACATATTCGCATACATGCATACATGCGTACATACATACACCCGGCGTACCTACCTGACGAGTGGAAGAGTGTAGGTACATGGTGGTACCATATGCATATATAGGTAGTGATCTACACATATATTTATCTACCTATGTGCTTAATTATACATATAAGTGTATATGTATGGTACCTGCTCCATGTACCTACCCTTTTCCTGCTTGTCAGGTACGGACCTCAGCACATTGATCGTGTCCTTGCTATCCAGGGCGGCCGACGGCACTAACGTAGGATCTAGGTTGTAAGTTGTAAAGTCACTGTAGCTTAATTGCGTGGCTCTGAAAATCGCATCGCCAATCGTGCTCTCGACAGGTCCCCGCGCGCTCTACACAGTCCGAGCTACGTCGTGCTCTCGGCAAGTCCTCGGTCGTGCTTTCCCGTACAGTCCCAAAGCCGCGAATAAAAGTGACACAGATGGAGACAATTCAAAAAAGTGGCACATAGGGAGCCCAAAACCTTGGAAAAAAACAATGAAAATTACACACAAGGAGCCTTAAACTTGGGAAAAACCAGTAACAAGGGCAGACAAGGACCCCATAACATTGGCATAACCAGATATTCAGGCACACCAGGAGCCCAAAACATTGGAAAAAACAAATAAAGACCATAAGAATCATGATTGTAAAATTACCTGGAAGCGGGACGCCAGTCAAACGGAGATAATTTGCGCATCATGGTTTTTATTGGTTGTTATTTTGTTTTTCCAATGTTTTTGTTTCGAGATCACGGAAACAATCGTCACACTTGTCTATTGCACACAAGGAGCCCTTTCATTGGAAAAACAAATAACAAGGCCAGACAGGGAGCCCAAAACTTAAGACAAAACTGTAAAAGGCGCACAAGGAGCCCAAAACATTGGAAAAACAATAAACATGGCACGCAAGGAGCCCAAAATGGGGAAAAAAGGCAGACAAGAAGCCCAAAACAATTGAAAACAACAAAAATAGCGTGCGCGGAATCCGAATCATTGGACAGCCCATGATGACGGCTACCCTCAGCACCAATATACTTGTGCATACGGTTTTCTATTTGTGAGATTTGGAGCCCAAAGCTGTTTGCAGTCATCAAGATCCCGAGTGCAATGTTTTCTTTGTGCGACGTTGCTGATTCCATCTGGAAGCTGGTTTTGGGGACATGTACCGGAAACCACGGTGCGGTGCCTCGAGCGCCACATCCATCAAAAGCTCCCTGCAGTTTTGCAAGACTTGCTTCCGGACAACGGGTGTCCAAAAGTTAGTGATATGAACAATACTGTATTGCGACTAGCTTTCAGTCCATAGTTACCATAGTTCTTTGTGAGGAGGAATTATGCAATGCAGCTACAGTTGTGTGGAGGGCCAAATGCAATTGCTACGTCTTCGACGACGACCGCGAACGCCCTCTCACCTCCCTGGAGTACGCGCTGCTGTTTCACAAGTTGTTCCAAGTGAGGTTAATACGCCATAGCGCCTGAGGAGCTCACCAAGTGATTCTCCGAATGCATTGTAAATTGTAAACAGATTTACGGAGCTCACCAAATGAACTCCATCACGGCTTTGAGTGTTCTTATTCTGTACTATCCGAAGAGTTCATCACAGTAATCTTTGTTCTGCGATGGCTAGACGTGAGCTTCTAAGTGGTTCATACGAAGTCATAACACATGAACAACGATTCTTTGCATCAGTTCGGAGCTCGTGCAAAGGCCTAGCCTAGACCATGGCTGTGTGTGAGAAGAAAATGCCGGCAAGGATCTCAATACTGTGTGAAGGAAGTGTGTGCAAGCAGGCGCTAGTATTTTCATGTTTTTTGCTTCGTGTTTGTTCGTCTTCTTGGGTTCGAACGCACGAAGTAGTGTTGTCCATTCCTTCTTCGCATCGTCTATTCCGCAATGGCCTCTGCAGGGCGTGATGGGAACGCCTGTTTCAATACCGGCATGGAAGCCACACCAGGGATGCATCTATCCAAACCCTTGCCCCCCAACCTTCACTGACCACGCTCCTGGAGGAATGTCGGTAGCGGATCTTTCCTTGCCAGAGCTCCACCCTCAAGCACTTTGTTGACATCATCCACGACGTCGAGCCTCCCAACACGTCGGCCATCGAGGCGGCCATCACAAAATGCAAGTGGAGCCCGAGGGACATCCCGGCGCCATTCTGCCTCAAAACAGATATGGATATGGATGGTGCTGCATAGCTGACTGCGAGTTCGCCGAGTACGCCATGGGTAAGAACAGCAGGTTCAATCCATCTCTTGATCCGGAAAAGGGAGTGAGACGCATGGTCCAAAGAAGCCGTCATGCAAAAAGACAACATCTTGGAACCACATTCCATACGTCAAAGACACTACGACTGGTGGCTACATTCGAAAAGTGCAAACAAAGTGGCGACGATCCATCCAGGACCTCTTGCACGCTACCGACCGCGAGATTCTCAAGATCCTCATCCACGACCGTCGTCTATACCCGACTGGAAAGGAGCAGTATGCCCGCCCTCATTGCCTGCGTGAAAAACTCAGCGCTCTGACCACCAAGAGTCTGGACGACGTTGTCCGATATCGCTGCAACTGACAGAGATGCCAGCGATACTTTATTATTTATTCCTCAACACTTGCATCCCATCTTTACTGCCACGAAAGGGCCCGAAGGCCATACTCTACGAGCCCAAGCAGCTGCACTATTTCTCTGTCTGCTCATCGTGCCCACCCCGTCCATCCACATCTTGATGCACATCAACCACAAAGCGTTGGAGAAGATGAGCCGCAGTTTGATGATCACACGCAAAGGCTATGTCCAGCAAGAAGAAAATTCAATTCGGAGGGTGTCCCCGCGCATGGAAGGAGAGGTTGAGGCCGACGAGGCAACGACAAAAAAGTTCTTACGCCTGAGGCAGACAAGTATGATGATGGTCAGCCCACTCTCTCGGAGCAATGGGGTGCAATCCTTCAAACCCACAGACCAAGGTCCTGACGAAGCTCAATCCGGCGATGATCGTTCCCAGAGCACCTGGTCCAGAAGGAGTCCACTTGCTCGCCGACTCCTCATGAACCGCAACGTGATCTCGCGGATTCAGCACGATCCTACCGCATAAAACTTACCAAGGTTCGGCTGTGTGAGAACCAGCATGCGGAGGCATCCTCTCTCATGCTCACAGCACAAATCCGGAGTGCTCAATACGAGTATTGGCATCGAAAGTGCACGGGCGAGCTTGTGGCTCAGCACATGCAGGGAAATCTCGCCGCATTGAGCACATTTCTGTCTCGCGTATGTTCTCTAGCGGTGCAGACCCTGTCGTGCTTCACACACAATGCTCGCCCGAAAGTATTTTGAGGAAGAATGTATGAGTGTGCCCGCTTTTCGTGGCATCACGGCTTATGACGGTTAGTTGCCTTGTGAACGAACGGCTGCGTACACGTACCTGACCGCTTCTATCTGTCTGGCAGAGTCTGTCTAGTCCGTCCATGTTCACGTCAATGCTCACGATGCGTGTTCCCAGCATGAAGCCTTATCTCAGAAAGACCGCCAAGGCAAGAGTTAGGCAAGTTCTGTTCCATGCACAACGAACAGCACAGCAGAAAACAGAAACAGCACCATGTGCTGAACTATGAAGTGTGCATCTAAGGTGTCTTGGCCGCATTCATCCTCGGTTGCCTCTTGAAATTATGATACAGATGTACATGCAAAGCGAAGACAAGCACACCAAATCGGTAGGTACGTCGACGATTAGCTGGAATATGTGCGTGTGTATATGTTTATGTACATACTCCATGTATTTGTATATTCATTTATTCATTCATTCAGTATTTTATATCATTTGTTCACGGAAGAGCCCGTGAGAGAACTACGAATCCTAAGCCGTGAGAGACTGTCACCAGGAAGTGGGGTTTGGCCAAGGCTCAGTCGCTTGCTTGGTGGCGCGGGTTCCTTTTGGTGCTCCGACGTTGGGGTGTGTGCAAGTTTAGGGCTTTGGGTTTAGGGTGTAGGGAATGTAGGGTTTAAAGTTTAGAGGCATTTGATGTGTGAGGGAGCGTAACCTTTAACCATTTGGGGCACCATAAGCACGATCCAGAAAATCCATTGGTCCACATATAATAAGTATTACGAAATTCGCCCGCCAAACCATGATGAGGAATGTTTGTCGGGGCCTAATTCCAGAGTGTAGTGTGTATGGACCCTTTAGTCACATGCTTCCAAACCCTAAACCCGTATAAATCCTAAACCCTAAACCCTCAGCATTTAGTTGACCTAGGATATTGGACAAGAAAGGGGATGAAGATTTTGATGCCAGGAGACATGGGAGCCCGTCGTCTTTGGACAGTCGTCCTGCTGTCTTTCGACATGGCTTTCAAGGCAGCACATAGGGTTTATAAGGTTTAGGGCTTCGAAATTCAGGTTTAGGGTTTAAGACCCCGCACCCTAAAACCCTAAACCAAGGCAGGAGCAGCCTGGAATGCAAAGAGACTCCAACGCTCCTTAATCAAGGAACATACCTTAAATTCTACTGGGAACAAAAACAAGGTTTAAGGTATATGCTTTAATCAAGGGTGGGACCCTCGTCCTTAGCGATTTCAGGGATCAGGGTTATAGTGCGGGGTGATGACCACTGGTTCATATACTATAACAGCCTCAATAATTACAAGTACCATTCTTAGGATTCCTTATTTTTCAGTATACTATATAGGAGCCCAACACCCCATTTCAATCATCAAGGCCCGTACATTAATCAATTAGGCCGTGTTGAAGTCTTTAGCTTTGTGAATTTCGCCTCCGAAGCCTTCCCTGACCTCGGATCTCAAAGTTGTGATGACGCATCCACAGAGTCAAGATTTCAAGTCAGGGACGCCGCGTAACTCCCCCAAGCCCTCTGATTTCCGAAGCCTTAAAACGTTAAAGGAACGTTACAGGACCTTCAAATCTAAACCCTAAACCTTCCTAAACCCCCAAGCCCTAAACTAGCCCCTCCAGCCCAAAGAAACCATTAAGTTCCCAAACTTACTCCCCAAAAAACCTTATAAACCCTACACCTTAATCCAAAAAAACCCTATAAACGACCCTAAACCTTAATCCCCTTAAGCTTGGGGGCCTGGCGTTCTTGGCCAAGTTTTGAACAGCTCTGACGTCCGAGGAGTTGAGGCTTTCGACGGCTTTTGTGCATGGATTTAAAAAAGCCCTTGGGTAGGTTCGGCTTGGTGTTTAATAAGTTTTAGGCTCCTTTAAAGGCGCTCGTGGGGTTCAGGGTTTAGGGCTCCTTTAAGGGACGTTTGGATTTCAGTTTTGGGGCTTTGGGTTTCGGGTTTTCCGGTTTAGGCGTGCGCATGCCCTATTATGATGGAATGAGTGTTCCCGGCAAGCATAACAGGATGGTCTTTCGGTGCTTGGTAGTACGTCCCGGCACCCAACAATACCCCTAAACCCTGAACCCTGAACCCCGGACCCCAAGGCCGGCAGCCAACCAAAAGCTGTAAAACCTGTTTGGGCTTTTGATTTTGTAGAGCCCTTATAGTAGCCACTCCAAAATCCTTATAGTGACCTCTACAAAACCCTTCTGGCAACCTCTATAGAACCCTTATAATAGTAGCCACTCCAAAATCCTAATCTTCTGAGCAGGCCACTTCGGATCGATGCCGGGGGATCTTTGTGATCGGGATGTGACAGTTCAGGGCTTAGGGAAGTTAAGGGTTTAGGGCGTAAGATTGTGTAGTGGAGACCTCATTTTCTTTGTACATGTCCCGGTAGTGATGTAGATTTTCGGGCTGCTTGTTCAGAGGTCTCGCACCTTCCCTAAACCCAAGCCAAGAACCCCTAAGCCTTAAGCCTCTTGCCCTAAACAGATGCATATTCAAGGCGGCCCTGGATTCGCAGTTCTTCAAGATAGGTCTGTTAAGGTCCACATGACGGTGACACCTTCTTGCTCGGATCCGAAAAGAGGAACCCTTATCTAGGACATTTTCAGGTGGGTAGTTTCTGTTGTGGGAGCCTCATAGAAGGTATGTATATATATATATATACCTTATGGAAGCCTTATAGAAGCCCTTTTCACCCTAAACTCCCCACCTGTAGTTTCCTTGAACCTTATGCATCGAAGTAGGCCTTGAGGTTTCCCCCCGGTATTGTTAGAGCCTGTATAGGGCCACCTAGTTAGAGACCTCCCAGATGCTCGTGGTAGTCGGTTGAGCCCAGGCCTTCCAAAATCCCTTTGTTAAGGAACGTACCTTCATATCATATTAGGGATCGGGCAAAACCCCAAACCATTGGACCATTGGTTTCCGAAAACAACACCCATCAAGCCTACACATCATACGGTTGATGATATAAATCCTGCATTATTCAAAACTAGGAACAGACCATGATTCCCATAGTTTAGGGTCCTTGATGTAATGCAGGATTTATAACATCAACAGTAGTTGTATTTACACTTACGGGCACCCTTGAAAGAGCCCTTTAGGCTTTCGCCTTTGATGGAAGCCCTAGGAGAAAGCCTGAACCCCAAACCCTAAAATCCCAAAAGCCCTTTACCCGAAGCCCCTGAACCCTAAACCCCTTAACACCTAAACCCTAAATCCAGAAAGCCTAAAACCCTTAACCCTAAAACCCTGAACCCTAACCCCAGAAAGCTCAGAGCATGAGGTCTTGAGCCTTGCTGCCGCTTCATCGCATGAAGATGCCTGGCCCTGGAGCACCTATGCTGCAAGAGTCTCACCCTAGGGTCTTAGGCTTTGGGGTTTAGGGGTTTAGAGTTTAAGGCTCCAGGTACCTATATAGTATGTACTTCGGTTGGGCCGAAAAGGGGTTCCTATTTCGGTATTTCAGGGCCAAAGTATACAGGCACATGGAGATTTCGGGGTCCTTGTAACTAAAATACGGGTTTGAGGGAGAGTAAGGACTCAAAAGGGACATTAGGTTCCTGAATATTGAGCATACCATAACATACCATAGATATATTACCAACATGCCTCGAAGCCTTGTTTCTTAATCAACCAGAACCTGTTACAGGTCATAAGAGAGCCTGGTGGCGTGGGCCCCTTCGGGTTGCCAGTGATCAGTGGCCCTCTTGTGTCCCGGTGCCTCATTTGGGCCGATGGTGCGCCCATTAGGCCGTTGGGTCCCGAACCTGCGAACCTCCTTACTCCTTGCGGAGTCTTTAGACTTAATCTCTATTGGGGGGTTGTAGCTAGGTTTAGGTACCTGATGGCTTTCAGTAATGTTTTTTTCGGTCAACGCCCTAAACGGATTTCGTAATACACACGACGAGCCTGAACGCTTGTGAGCGTACAGCACCGTGAAGGCGCGGCCTGTTGCTATTCGTTCACAAGCACTTGCCAAAGGGTCCTAGGTACTGTTATGGGCGGATACGTTCCCAAATCATAATAGTAACTCGTATTATAGAAAACCCGACTTTCTACTATATAGGCACTTAGGTCCCATTGGGCTTAACTGTGTGGATGCCCCACCCTCTCAAGGAGCTTCCCCGTTTAAACCTTGCTGGACAGACTCCGGAAACGGCTTCCGCGGCCTGATCGACGACACCCCGTTTAGGGTTTAGGGTTTATAGGGTTTAGGGTTTAGGGTTCAGGGTTTAGGGTTTAGGGTTTATTGTTCAGAGTTCAGGGTTTAGGGTTTAGGGTCCTGCTCCTGAGCCTGCTGTTGGGTTGCTTTTCTTGCTCCGGGCCTCTGAGCTGACGTGCTGGGCCTGGCATGGGAAGACGCGGCTCTAAGAGGGGAACTGGTTATCCTCCTCTCCGAGGGAGTTTGGGTCTAGGGTGTTGCGGTAACCCTAAACCTCTAAACACTAAGTTTAAGCCCCAGGCGGTTTCAAGCCCGTATGTATTAGGACCGAATCCGTACATCCGATCTTTAGCATTGGAAAGCTCCTTTACTTGGTCGCCCTGTCTAGGCTTAAGATGTTGGGTGCTTTAGGGTTTAGGACCCCGGGCTCTACGAATCAGTTTCTGTTCGGACAGCTTTGTAGAGCCAAACCTCGTGATTACTTATGGTCTTGTGGTATTGTAGTATACTTCAGTTGTGCCTCAACCCTGAACCGTTGTACTTATTGCAAAAGCGGTACGACTTGCGTCTATGGTTGTCCTTCCCTTCCCACGGCTTGCACCTTGTAGAGTAAGTGGTACGTTCACGGCAACGCCCTACAAAAACAAGCGAATTCCTATAATAGGTTACAGCAGACTTATCCTAGACCTCAAAACCGAAACGATGGTGTAGCCCGAAATCCCTTCCTACAGCCTGTGCCGCAGCTCCCTTTTGTTAACACCAGCTTTAGGCTTAGGATCCCTAAAACCGAGGACAAGTAAACCCTAAACCCTAAACCCTAAATCCTAAACCCTAAACCCTAAATCCTAAACCCTAAACCCTAAATCCTAAATCCTAAACCCTAAATCCTAAACCCTAAACCCTAAACCCTAAACCTTAGGATCCCTAAAACCGAGGACAAGGCAGCCAGAGCCGAGAGCCCCAAATCCTTAAGCCCATACCTCCGAGTAGCCTGGAAGGAAGCGGTTTAGGGTTTAAAGGTATAGGGTTTAGGGTTTAGGGTTTAAGGTTTAGGGTTTAGGGTTTAGGGGTTTAGGGTTTAGGGGTTTAGGGTTTAGGGCTTTAGGGTTTAGGGTGTAGGGCTTAGGGGTTCAGGGTCTAGGGTTTAGGGTTTAGGGGTTTAGGGGCTTAGGGTTTAACCCGCAAACCTGTTCCCTGAGCCTTCAACCCTGAAACCATCTAAATACAGATGCACATACAAACAGCAATCAATACAGACATAGATGGTAACTTGTTGGTGTATATATATATATATATATTTATTTATTTATTTATGTTTATATATGTTATATGTTTTATATTTTTTTATGTTTATATTTATATATGGCGAACCCTGAAAAGGAACCCTGAAGCGGGAACTCGTGCCATACCCTGGTCCCTTCTGCCTTTCTTCTTGCCGACTCACAGGTCAAGAGGACACTGAGGCTGGCTGCAGCAAGGGCTGCGTTGCTTTAGGGTTTAGGGTTTGCATTTCCGAAGCGAACTCTAGACTCTAGGCCCGAACTAGGCCTTTTAGAGATTAGGGTTCGAGGTTTGGGGGTTTAGTAGGGGCATTAGGGGGTCAGGATTCACGGCTCATGGACAGGGCTTATTATTAGTAATTAAGCCCCGAACTTTAACCCTAAACCCCTAAACCCCTAACCCCTAAACCCCTGAACCTTAGCCCCATAAACCCTAAACCCCTAAACCCTAAACTAATTACATAAGATTCTCGGGTCCGTAAGCCTTAAAAACTGCTCTACGGGCTCCTTCACCGAGGTCTTCGGGGCTAAAGACGTGCTTTAGGGCTTGGTTTTTTAGTTTTTTGGTTCGGGCTTTGGTTTTTTGTAGGGTTTGCGTTTCAGAGTTGGAGGCTTTTAATTTACAACTGTTTAGGATCTAGTGGGGGCTCAAGGTTTTATAGCGTTTAGGTGTCAGAGATTAGGGCTTAATACAGTAGTGAGGGTTTAGGGCTTAGGGTGTAGTCAGGGCTTATAGGGTTTAGTTAGGGCTTAGGGTTTAGGGGTTAGTTAGGGTTTAGGACCTAGTTAGGGTTTAGGGTTTAGGGTTTAATTAGGGTTTACGGTTTAGTTAGGGTTTAGGGCTTAGTGCGTGAAGCTTGGCTTTGAGCCCAGGCATGACCCCTGCGCACAGATGACACGCAACCTCCGAGGCTGTTTTTGTTTCTCGAAAAAGGTGTGGGCCCCAGAGTGACTTGCCGATCTACTAGGATAGGTCTCGGTTAGACATAGGGCTATCTTGTTTAAGGCTTTAGGGTTGTATTCCACGTAGGTTATCAGCCGTAAGGGTGGCTCTAGGACTAGGCCAGTGCGGATAGTCCTGTAGCTAGAAGATAAGTTTCGGTAGTGACGGGCGCCATGGACCGGATGGTCAAGAACCGTCGAAGTGCGGTGCCTGTTGCTGATTCGGAGGCTACGGCAGCTCAGATGGAGCAGGACTTTGAAACAGCCTTGGGTCAAACCGGCCAACGAGGAGCTTCGCAAATTCTTGTTGGGCCCAGCTTCCCAGGGGAATCTTCGCCAGGCACTTTGGAGCAAGGTTGCGGTGCGGGGCCTGGTGGTGAACAACATTTGCCAGTGGCTAGCCCTTTTCATAGTGAAAGGGTAAAAGAAGAAGTGGCTTTGCAGCGCCACCGGCCGGCTACCCTTGATAGCGACCAAGAGAGGCTGCAAGCGGAAGTGAGGGTTCGTGAGCAGGAAGTTGAGCCTGACTATGGGACGGCGTTAGATGGTTTGGATGTGAGGAATCCGAGAGTGGCTCGGATTGAGCCAAGGCCAGAGACCCTGGAGACTTCTGGAGTGGCGTCACCGTCGGGGATGCTGAATCAAATGAGTTCGCTGGAAGAGGCGGCGGGGAGCAACAACCCCAAGGTCACGCAAGCAGCTGATTTGGAGGTACGGCAACCCGAGGTGCCGGCAGATGAGGAGCTGGTGCCTGACAAGGCTATTCCGTCTGGTGTCGAGGAGCTGCTTTCCCAGGTCCTGGAGGAGAACAGAGTGCTGAAGCGGCGCTTGGAGCAGGCAGAGTGGCACTCGCACTCTTCCTGGCATAGTGGAACTCAAGGAGATCCGATGGGGCCGGTAATGTCGCCGGTCTCATTTTCTCTTCCCCGTGACGACCGACTGGGTGAGTACTGGCCGATGCCGATTGACGGTGAAGACCGAAAGCTGATGCCTGTACATAGTGCCGGGCCAGAGCCTATGTGGTTTCCGGGTGTCGCAGATCCCAGGGTTCAGGAAACTATGGTGGGAAAAGGGGGAGGGTTTAGGCCTAGTTTGCAGGTTGTTCCCTACTCCGTGACAAGCACAGGGGCGACGCAAAGGGATACCGCAGTACCTAGGGCTCCTCCACCACTTCCTGAGTTCAGATCTTCGGGAGTTGAGTCGTTTAGTGTGGCCACAGGGTTAGAGGGCTCTGTGACCCAGTCTTTGAGTCAGTTCGTAGCAAGGGCAGGGGCTGAAGCTCAAAAGGAAAGCTCAACAGCAGGGTTCCATACGCCGAGATCCCATGGTCTCACCGCGGACGATCATCAGGCCACCGCCAGGCCCGCCTCCGATGTCACCGAGAGTTGAAGGGTGTCGGGGGTTGGGGCTTCAGGCTTAGGTGTAGGGTACCCTGGATTTGGACCAGTAGTTACCGAAGGGCCTAACAAGGGATTCGCCGGTGTGCCGTCGGGTGTTGGGGGATTTCTGCCGGGAGTCGGAGGTTTGCCTTCGGGTATGGGGACCTTTTCCTTAGGAGCTAGTGGGTTCAGCTTGGGCCCAGGGAGGTTCCCAGGGGGTATACAGGGCTCGGGGCAAGTAGGGTTTAGGCCGGAGGAGCCCGCTAAATATATATCAGAACTACCTCGTCTCGCACAAACGGACCTTGCTAACAGTGCTGTTGCATGCGGCAATTGGATCGCTCAAATTCGACAAGTATTGATCGGGTTGTCGCCAAGCGCGGGGATATGGTGGCAGGGTGTGGAAGGAGCAGCTACATCTGCTTACCAACGGTGGTTGGTTGCTGACCCGCTAGGCCGGTTGGGAATTGACCCGTCCACGGTAAAAGGGGGGTTTGATGAAGGTTTGTTTGGAAGGGTTGAAAGCCGGGCGGTGAGTTTGTTGTTGGCGGCGGTTCCCCAGTCTGTGCGGGATGATGTTGTAACCAACCGTTGGTTGTCGAGTACCTCCATACTGTTTCGGGTAATGTGTCTCTTTCAACCAGGAGGGAGTACTGAGCGTGCCCACCTTTTGAGTCAACTGGTAAATCCTGATGCATGTCGTACTTTCGCCGAAGCACTTAAGGTTCTGCGTAAATGGCAACAATCACTTCAGCGTGCAGCGGAAATCAAAGCGGCGCTACCTGACGCGTCCCTTCTCCTTCGAGGGGTAGATACCTCAACGTCCGGATTACTAACCGCCAATCCTATGATCGGGTTTCGGGTGAACGCGTTTCGGCATCAATTGGCGATAGATTACAACCCCACGGTGTCTGCTGTGGTGCAGCTGGTAAAGTTAATCTTGGCCGAAAGCGAAGCAGCGTCGCTTACTACGGAAGGGAATCCGGATAAACGGGCAAGGGCGGCAGCGGCTGCGGCGGCGGCGGCAGCCAATAAGGAAACCTCAACCGCGAAGGCCCCTCCTAACCCTCCACCGCCTGCACCTTCGCTTGCCGCAATTCAATCGGGGAAGGGGGAAGGAAAGGATAAGGGTTCGGGGAAGGGTAAGTCGGGTGAGGGTGTCCTCCAGCTATGTCATAAGTTTACCGATGCCTCTGGGTGTAGGTTTGGGGATGCTTGTATGTTCCGGCATGATAGGGCAAAGGCTCGTAGGGAAGGTAGGTGTCTAGCCTGCGGGCAGTCGGGACATTATGGACCCGAGTGCTCACTTGTATCTCCCGAGAACAGGGGAACTCAAACTGAGGCGTCGGACACTTCGCCTAAGGCAGGATCACCTTCGAGAGGAAAAGGGTCTAAGGGTAAAGCTAAGGCTAAGGCCGGAGCCCAGGCAAAGGGTGTTACCGAAGATGGTCCCAAGGCCGAGGTGGCAAGTGCCAGTGTTGGGACTCAGGGAACAAGCACTGCGGCTGCACCTAGCCATGAGGCATTGGTCGCAGAAGCGGCTAAGCTGTTGAAAGGGGTGTCCCTAAAGGCTTTGAGACTTCCCGATGTGGATTTGTCCTGGGTCTATAGCGCACTGACAAATGCCTCAGATCAGTCGTTCTGCCTGGTGGATTCGGGTGCAACGAATGCATTGCGGCCTGCGGAAAGCGGCGAGCTGGAAGCAGGAAGGGTCATCAAGGTTGATTTGGCTAGTGGGGCTACTGAGTTGAGGGTTAATGATTTCGGGACTCTTCTGCATAAGGGGGCTTGTCAGGTCATTTTGCCCGCTGCTTATCTGATCGAGTTGGGTTTTTGTATCTCGGCGGAAGAGGGGCTGTAAGATTTGTCACCCTTCTAAGGGAAGGTTGGATGTGAGCGTGGTAAAGGGCTGTCCTTTGATTCCTCGGGAAGTAGGTTTGCAACTACTGAGGGAGTATGAGCTGCGGAAAGAAGAGGAGGCTAAGGTCTCCAGGGTGCTACTGCGAGAGGACCTAGCTTTCGTAGAGCAAGATCGGGCCAGGGCCTGGTTGAGTGACCGATTGTCTGATCCGGGGGGAGCTGGGACCTTCAGAAGGAGATCAGTTGGTGTTCCTAGCTAGTCTTTTTCCCCGGGTTCCCCTGGATTTCTTGGCTAGAGTCTGTGTGGTTCCCGGGCGGGAGGAGTATCATGACTGGTCTCAGTTCCCCTGGAACCGAAGATTGCGGAGATCCCTGGACAGAGCCCAAAGGGGTTCGGTCGTCCTCAATGCTCTGCCGTGGCAGCAGGGCTGGCGAGGGCGAGGTAGGGTTCTCACTCTTGCAAAGGGAGTGGAGGCGGTGCAGTCTGATGCTGTTTTTCGGGAGCTTATAAGATGGGCCGGACTTGGGGTGTTCGGTGGTTTCCTGTGTAGGTTGCCGGAGTTGCCGGGTAACTTTGACGGGGATTGGTCCGAGGCTTCGGAGCATGACGTGGCGCATTTCAGGATCCTCTTGTTGCATGCAGTGTCGCAAGCGGTTAAGGATGGCCGAGAGACTGAGGGTTGGGAGAATACCGGGGATTCGGCAGTTGGTACTGATGAAGAGGATTATGTTCCAGAGGGTTTGACGGATCCTCAGCAGCTGGTTGAGTGGGCTTTGAAGAGAGCTGCTGTGAGGCTTTCGGCCACGGCTGGCGATTCAGCTAGCATAGGACCTGCTGAAAGGTGTACTGAATCAGTTTTTCTCGTCTGTGAATGCGCAGGTGGCTTCGAAGGAGCCCCAGGGTCTAGGACAGACAAAGGGTTAATCTTTGGCAGTTGGGTGACGCTTTACGGGCTCTACCGGGCTTGTTTTGACCAAGGGTGTTTTGGTGCTAGCAGGGTACTGGAGACTGAGTTGCTGGTATCATCTTGGTTTCTATACGAAACTCTGCACGAGGTTAGGGTTACTGCGGAAGAGCGGCTGGCTGAAGCTGTTCAGAAGTGGTGGCCTGTTGAGAGTGTGAACACTCCGGAGGGTTGGGCTTCGGGGTTGGCTAGGTGCGTGCAGAAGGCCTGGGATCGTTGGAAGGCTGAAGGTCAGTGCAGGGCTGAGATAAGAGATAGACAAGTATTGTTGGCCCGTATGACTGAGTCGGAGCGGTTCGCTAGGCATGTTGCGCAAGACCATACGCCCTACCTTAAGGGTTGTCCCATCTGCATTTCGGCACAGGGACGTAGGAGGTCTCATTGGAGGACTAACCATCCAGGGGTTCACTCGCTGTCGGCAGATATTGCAGGGCCCTTAAGAAAGGGGTTGTCCTATGACCCAGAGAGCTCCGGTAGGGACCAAGGGAAAGGGTACCGGTACTTCCTTGCTTTCGCATATACCGTGCCTTCTAAGTGTAAGCCCGATGTCCCTGGCAGTGGGGATCCCCCAGAAGTTGAAGTTGAAGATAAAGCTGGTACAGGCGATACGGGAACAGGTGCTCTTGTTGACGAGGATCTATTTGGGGATCTGTTTGATGCTCCGGAGTTGCGGGGTCCCGAGGGTGTGGTGATAAAGGTGGTGCATTATCGGGTAAAGGGTAAGCGACCCGAGGATGACCCAGAGGATCATGACATTCCGGGACCGGCTGAGGAGCATGACTCCGCGTCTGCTGTTCGCACTCGTACGCTGTTTCTTGGGGTTCCATTGCGGACTAAGGGTGGTAAGGAGGTGACCGGTCAGGTGCAAGGGGTTGTCAATAAACTTGAGGCCTCGGGTTTTCCGGTGCAAAGGTATCACTCTGATAGAGCCAAAGAGTTGAGGACTGCGAGTCTTATTGCCTGGTTGAAGGGGCAGGACATCCATATTACTAGTACCCCGGGTGAGGCGCCGGCTGGGAATAGAGCTGAGCTGGCTGTCCAAAATTTGAAGGGCTTTACCCGTAAGCTTCTGTTCTCATCAGGGTTGGCAAGGGATTTTTGGCCCCTAGCTTTGCAACATGCGTCTGCTAGGAACTGGGCGTTGTTTACAGAGTCTTTGGGTGTCCCTCACATACCTATCCTCCCTTTCGGTTCTGCTATCCATGCTCGTAGTCGCCCCCGTACCGGTTATGAGGCGCAGTGGCTCCCTAGGACGGTTCAGGCTAGGTACCTTGGCCCAGCTCTTAATGTTGTAGGGGGGCACTTAGTGTTGATTCCACCTGAAGGGGAGGCACTTGGGGAGTTAGGGAAGGTGCTTCTCACCAATACAGTATATCCGATTCGTGGCCATTCAGCGGCTGGGGGCGGTAAACCTAAGTTTAGGTTACCGAGCAAGCGCTCCCCGCCGTTTGCTCTGCGGGTAGTAGCGGCTGCACCCCTGAGCTTTGGCACTGGCTTGTTGGCCAGGTTTGCACCTGGGGGGGAGTCCTCCAAGTTCTTTTTTGAAAGTGGTGCAGACCTGGTAGATCCTCAAGAGGATGGCGGCTTTCAGGATTCCTCACTTGGAGAGGGACTGTTTGGGCGGGGTCCAGAGAATGAGGGTCTTAAGGAAGATGAGGAATTTCAGGCAGGTAGGTTGTGGATTAGAAGTGAAGATTTGGACTGGGTAGAAGCCCGTGCTCAGCAGGAAACCGTGACGGAGGGAGAGTGCTTAGAGGTGCTGCAGAGTGGCCTAGGAACTCTACCCAAAGCGAGAAGACCGTTGCTTAGCGGTGAGGGTCGTGCGGTATTATGTGGGCTGTACAGTGTAGGGGGTTTTCATGGCGTGTCTAAGTTTTCGGAGCAGTGTCCTTCGGTAGTGCGCTGTTTGAATGCCTTTATGCGGACCCAATGTCCGGGTCAGTGTTGGACTACCCTGTATGTTTCTCACAATACTTTGATGCCGCTGCACCGAGACCTAAGGAATGCTGAGGGATTTCCGGTCTTAGTAAGGGCTGTGGGAGATTTTGTTGGTGGAGGTTTGTGGGTTGAGTCTAGGGATGGTACTGGTTCGGTATGCAAGACATTGCCTAATGGAGAAAAAAGACCGGGATGGGTATGGGATACCCATGCTGGAGTAGCTGAGTTCTTCGGGGATCAGTGGCACACTTCTGAAAGTTGGGAAGGCGACCATAGATGGGTGCTTTCGGCATTTGTTCCTCGGGACTTCGGAAGGACCACGTCGGAGCAATGGGATATTCTTCGGGATCTAGGCTTTCCTGTACAAGGGTTGGACACCTGTGAAAGGGTTGCTTTAGCTCAGGTTCAGGATGCAGTTCCGGGGGAGCCCTTTCGTACGAGGGAAGAACATGATGGATTGGAATGGAGTGTGGGATTGCCGGTCCCGATGCTCGGTGAAGAGGATAGAGATCTTTGGGTGAAGTGGCATGAGTCAGCGGCTAAGCTGTGTAGATTCCTATCCTCATCACTGGGAGACGAGGTTAGTGCCGCGGAAGGAGTAGAAGAATTGACGCTCCAGGTTCAAGAGGCCGAGCTGAGATGTGGGTGGTTTGAGGCTATCCTTAATGAATGGCGGCTTCCTGAAGATGGAGACGTGAGTGTTAAAGCGCTTCAGTTTGATGTCCCTTTGGACCCGTGGAGCAAGGGAGAAGACCAATTCTTACAAACCCGTACCGTAGGCTTAGCCGAAGCGCGTAGGGAGCTGAGTAGCTGGAAGGAGGCTGCGCTTGAAGAAATAGTTAGCCTAGAGACTACCAATCGTGCTGTAGATCGGGTCAAGACCAGTGTGGTAGATGGTTAGGTTTCGCAGGGTGTACAGGTAGTGCAGCTGCCCGGTAAGGCAGTACTCACGCGTAAGTCGGGTACTGGTAAACGGAGATGTAGGGCCGTGTGCTGTGGAAACCATTTGCCTGCAGATAAGCTAGGATTGACTAGGGAGGAGCTGTATGCTTCCGGGGCTGAGTCCTTGACGGTAAAAGTAGCCCTAACCTTTGCGGCTAGGCAGTGTAGCTGGAAAGGGGTAACTATAGATATTAAGTCGGCTTTCTTGTACGCCCCTATCCGCAGCGATACTAAGGGTACCGAAGAGCGCATTGTGGTGAAACCACCTTATCTATTGGTGGAGCTTGGCTTACTGGATAAGGAGGATCGGTGGTGGATCCGCAAGGCATTGTACGGATTACCAACATCGCCCCGGGACTGGGGCCGGTACAGGGACTCGGAGTTCGAGAAGTTTCGTATGTCTTGCGACAAGGCCACGTACCAGCTGTTCCAGACGAAGACGGACGATGCTTTGTGGTTGGCGCGGGCGGTCACGGATGAGGGTATTGGAGAAATTGCTGGAGTTCTGGCGGTGTACGTCGATGACTTGGCGTTTTTCGGACCAGAGGAGGTTTGGTTTCGGTCGGAGGAATCAAGGATTTCATGAAGTTGGGCCTGACCCAGCCTGCGAAGTGACTGTAAATCTAGGCCCGGAGGGAGGCGTAGGTTTAGAGTTGAATTCGGAGGTTGGTTTTGGTCTGGGTTTGGGGAATTCTGGGGATACCGAGGAAGCTGGGCTTGAGGGTGAAAGTGAGCCTGCTGCTGCGGAGGAGGTAGGTCGGGTAGAGGATGGGCCCTCGCCTGATGACTCTGAGATCTCGGCTGAGACCTCGGAGGTCAGTCCAGAAGAGTGGGCAGCTGCCCAACGGAGGCATGAAGAAGCTGCCCAACGGAGGCTTGAAGAAGTTGAGAGGTCCACTGGGTTGACTTTCATTCAGAGAGTTAGACTTAGGAAACAAATAGCTTCCGGGGAAGTAGTCGAGCCTCCAGTGTTTCGGCAAAGGTTCGGTGGCATCCCGTTCTGGTTTGGTGGATCTGAACTTGAGGATAGTGGTGGTGCTCAGGGCTCTGGGTCTGTAGGCACCAGTAGCAATATTGATCCACCAGTGCCAGAAGGAGAAGCTGTCCCTGCGGTCTTGTCAACTGAATCCCACCATGAAAGGGTAGTAGCGAGTAACTGGCCTGAGGTTGTAGCTATGATAGGAGGGATTCTGTTTCAGTGTTTTGGCGCTCCTGGACACGAGTGGAAGGTGATTCGGATGTTGGGGGTCTCGTTCTGGAGTAATCCTGTTTTGAGGCTTTTAGAGGGGCTCCAAGATTCGGGTCGAGGCCTAGAAGGACCTCAGGCAGGCTACCAGGCAGAGTTTCGGTTTGAAGGGGGTGGTTGGTCCTTAGGAACTTTAAGCGTCAGTGATCAGCCAGCTGTGCCGTGTGAAGTCCCCTCAGAATTGAGTGTCAGTGATCAGCCAGCCGTGCCGTGTGAAGTCCTCTCAGATTCGAGTGTCAGTGATCAGCCAGCTGTGCCGTGTGAAGTCCTCTCAGATTCGAGTGTCAGTGATCAGCCAGCCGTGCCGTGTGAAGTCTCATCAGAATTGAGCGTCAGTGATCAGCCAGCTGTGCCGTGTGAAGTCCCATCAGAATTGAGTGTCAGTGATCAGCCAGCCGTGCCGTGCGAAGTCCCGGCAGTTTTGGGAACTAGTAATCCTTGTGCAGGGCCTCAAAGGGCTCCAGTTCCGAGTGTTCAGATTGGGGGGAGCTCGAGTAGTCAGGGTCCAGCGGCATCAAGTCATGGCATGATAGGGTCCGAGTGGGGTGTTTATGAGGATTGTTTCCAGCCAGCGGAGGTGCACGCTTTTCCGATAGTAGGAACTTGGCTTCCCGTTCACTTTCTGGTACAGTTGTTCTTTACCGAAGGGTTTAGGATTTTGGAGTTTCTAGGGCAGAGAGCGCGGGAATGGTTGGAACTTCGGGGTGTGTCGCAGGTTTTGAGGCACGCATTGATAGGAGCCATTGCTGACGAGATAAGGCGAGGACCATGGGCGTTGTTGGTGTCCAGACCGAACTGGGTTGAAGTAGTTGAGCGCTTTGTCTGCACTGGTTGTCTAGATGATGAAGAGGCGTACGTAGGACAGGGTCCTGGTCAAGGATTCCCTTACGTAGTGTGGGCACCAAATCTGAGAGTGCATTTCCTATGGAGGGTGTTCGATCTGATTGGCAGCAGTGTTTTAGCGGCTTTAGGAGTTCGAGTTGCAGAGTGGTGGCAGCTTCGAGCCACTGCCCGTGGTTTTATTACCCATGGGGTTTGGGCTATTAGCAGGTGGTTAGAGGAGACAGGTGTCCGAAGGATTGCTACCACGCAACTCACGTTCGAAGCTGCTGAGGAATATATGCAGACTGGACGACGGGTTTACCCTTTTGAGGAACTCCCTGATGTCGAAGATGACCCTGAGTTAGATGAGTACCCGTTGAGGCCTGTCCAGGTAAACCTACAGCCTGTCTTAGGTTTCGGGGCGTTCTTTCAGGAACCAAACTCGTCCTCGGAGGATGCCTCTACTACAGAGCCGTCGGTTGTTAACCATTCGAGTGGGTCAGAGGAGGTAGCACCTGAAGTGGAGGCTGTGCCAGCGGTCGAGTTTCCAGACCAAGGTTCAGGGGTGTCCTACTCGGCAGAGCCTGGGTTTCTTCTTGTATGGTATGCTGATGATGTGTACCGGGTGCCTTTGGAGGGTTGGTCGTTAGAGGAAGTAGAAGGCGTAGTTCTGGGTCTCCGTACTGGAGTTTGGTCTGACGTGGCGGAGGTTGTGAACTCGCTTCCTGAAGGGGCTGCCAGAGGTGCTCCATCGGAAGTGGTTTGTCCTATCCTGCCCCAATCTGGACC
Organism: Symbiodinium sp. CCMP2456; assembly: GCA_905221635.1. Lineage (NCBI taxonomy): Eukaryota > Dinophyceae > Suessiales > Symbiodiniaceae > Symbiodinium > Symbiodinium sp. CCMP2456. The sequence goes on along the minus strand of CAJNDV010019757.1, from coordinate 26,826 downwards.
TCCTGCAGCGGTTGGTTTAGCCGGGATTTTGGTGCTCCTTGTACGGGTCTGTAGGTGGGTTTTTATTTGGTGGATCATAACCCAAGGGGCCCAGGCAGCTGAGTCCGATCCTGCTGTTGTAGTAGCCCCTCCCGAGGATGTAACAGAGTTCACTGAATGCGGGCCCCAAGCTCAAACCTGTGCCGTAGAAGGGAGTGGGGAACCGGTGGATGAATCGGTCCAGAACTTGGTAGCTCTTGTCTTGTTTACGATTGGGATCTGGGAAACTGGAAGAGTAGTTTGCTGCTGTAGCTGGTTTCAAAGAAGCCGGACTGTCGATGTTGGTACCCAGACCGACGACCTTGGGATTGTACCTATGCCCTTGGAGGAGGGTGTACCTCATCGTGATCGTATCCTGTTTTGCTTTTGGATGGCTGGGTACCGCATAGATGCTGAGTACTATGACGAAGATGTTCAGTCGGGCTTTCATTGGCTTGTTGGAGATTACTTAGCCCGCCTGGAGAATGGTAGTGAGGTGGGGTCCGATTGATATTCTTTCGTCATGCAGGCTGAAAGCAGTTATGGTGGCATAAGGAGGCGGGTCAATGTCCCAGAAACAAATGGGGCGAAAGGAACAGCCTTGAGCGCAAGGGCGGCTGACGTGTGTACTCCTCCGATGAAGTTCGGGTTTTTAGAGGCCTAGTGTTGCGCTAGGTTGGGGGTTTGGTTGTCAGTTGACCCTTGCAGTGAGTAATGTGTTGAGGATGCTGGATCTCGAAAAGAACTTCCCTCGAAGAGGGATGTCGGCAAAGCCGAGCGATCGGAATCGAGAAAAGGGAAAGAATTTCCCTGCCAGCTTTTGTCCTGATAGCCTGAAAGGAGGAGTGGAAACAGATGGGGTCCTAGGAGTTCTTGTCTTAAGGCCGAGTTTGGGTTCTGGAGGAACCTACTTTTCCGTTACGCTAATCCTTTCGCTCCTCTTTTGTTAGAGTAGCGAGGGGGAGTGCGTGAAGCTTGGCTTTGAGCCCAGGCATGACCCCTGCGCACAGATGACACGCAACCTCCGAGGCTGTTTTTGTTTCTCGAAAAAGGTGTGGGCCCCAGAGTGACTTGCCGATCTACTAGGATAGGTCTCGGTTAGACATAGGGCTATCTTGTTTAAGGCTTTAGGGTTGTATTCCACGTACTTAGGCTTTAGGGTCTCTGCTGCTACTTTCAGCCTCGGGGATTCAGGGTTTGGGGGCCAGGGCTTCCCCAAAGAGACCTGCAGCTGTGGGGGGGGGGGGGGAGCTTCTTGGTTAGTCTGATATGAGGGCTACGGTTTCGGTTTAAGGTTTTATGTTTAGTACATTAAATTTTCAATATATATATATATATATACATATCAAGGAACAGTAAGGAATCATACTGGAAAGCATTGAGGCTCTATATTCTTATAGGTACTTTGCTCCTGGACGGGGATTCCAAAACCTTTCAATTAAACAAATGCGTAAGCCTCCGAAATCAAGCAAAATCCTGGTCCAGCACCTATAAAATTATTCTGCATACATTGGATGCATACCTATATCTGATATAAATTAGTATATGTCCTGCTGTAGTTCCTGGGATACTGCTGAATCAAGGGGTCTTGAAGTCTCGAAGCACCGGTAGGTGTTCACAGCTGTGGTCACCTTACTTATCACTCTAAGAAGCCGAGGGTACACATAGTTCAACCCCTCGACCCAACACTTCAAAGGGTTTACCAAGAAGGGCCCAGAGACAGTCACAAAATACTTGGTTTTTCTAGAAAGAAAATGCTCGGGGCCACGATGCCGAGGTGGTTGGGTTTCTGCGTCCGGCAGCGCTCACAGATCTAGACCCTAAATACTGAACTAAACGCTATACCCACTCAATAGCCTAAACCCCAAACTGTAAACCCAACCAACCCAAAGCGCAAAAGCCTAAAGCCGAAGCCCTAAGCCCAACCAACCCAACCAACGCAAAGCCCGAAAGCTTAAATACGAAGCCCACCCACCTCCTTCGGACGTCGCAGGTGTTGTCCGTTCATGGGGCAGAATGCGAAGAGGTGCACCAATCAGCCCGGTGCCAAGAAATTGGGACTGGCCGCCGCCGGGGGAACGGGTCTAGAAGGAGCCTCTAGGGTCTAGAGTCTAGGGTCTCCAGGGTTTAGGGTTTAGGGTTTAGGGTTTAGGGTTTAGGGGTCTAGAGTCTAGGTCTCCAGGGTTTAGGTTTTAGGGTCTAGGGTGCACATGAATCACGCTATCATCCATGGAGAGTTCTGGGGAAATTTGATTGCTGCCGATGTTTTCGCATCAGGTTATCAAAATGCTGCTAGGCTCAAACTTCCCCACATTTGTAAAGTTTGAAGTGCGAAAACCTTGGCAGTGTTCAAATTCCAGCACAATTCCTAGAATTCTGCATCTGGAGGGGTTGCGGGGCCATAGTTGCCCAGATTTTCGGAATTTCGGTGAAAGTTGGCATCTGATGTTGCCAAAATGATACCAGGCTCATATATACCGACATGTTGTAAAGCCTGATGTTCGAAAACATTGGCAAAGCCCGATCCATTGCCTTGATTGTTTACCTGTTTGATTAGATTCTCCAAAATTCCTAAACTCCTGGCATCTAAGTGCGGGGCCATAGTTGCCCAGGTGTTGGGAATGTTGGTGAAATGTTTTCCCTGCCGATGTTTTCGCATGTCAAGCTCCAGGAATATCGAGAAAAGTTGATCCCTTCCGATGTTGTTGCATCTGAGGTTGCCCACCTCCCATGATCCACTGTTTAAATGTTTAAAAGAAGCAGGTTCGGGTGGATCATGGGGAGGGGGGAGCGCACATACATACATAGCCATCCTGGAAGACCCTACGCATGCACCCTGCAGTCTAAGCCCCCTAATCGTAGAAATGGGAGTTTCCGAAAATTAGGGTACTTTTGTGGTCCTTATAATAAGGATCCTACTATTTGGGGTACTATAGTAGGGTTCCCTATTTTCCCCAAATATTCCCAGATCATGCGTGTGGTGGACCTTGCTGCCGGCAAGCTGGCAACGGCCATGTGGCTGCACAAATGGGTTTAGGCTTGATACAGACTCAATCAGTCCAAGGGATCAAGGGATACTCCTGGAGAGCCCTAGCCCTAAACCCCTATAAACCCTAAACCTCAAGGAACACTCCCTGAGTTCTTCCTCCTTGAGTTGCGGTCCCTGGGTCTAGGGTGCTTCTTGAGTTGCGGTCCCTGAATTGACGGATACTCCTTGAGCTATAGTCCCTGATTCAAGGAATACCCTAAAATGCTGAACCCTATACCCAAAGGGTCCAAGGAATACCCTAAAATGCTGAACCCTATACCCAAAGGGTCCTAAGTACCTACATGGAGGATACTGGCCCAAACCATAAGCGTAGCTCTTATTATAGAAACTCGACCTTCTACTAGATACCCAGAGGCTCCATACAGACTACCATTATGGAAATGGGCCCCAAAAGACCATCCCTATTATGGTTTGCGGGGCCTAATTGCATAATAGTAGTGTATGTGGAGTCTCTGGGACAGGTACTTAAGCAGACCCTTGGGGATAGTCGGGATCCTTGGGCCTGTATCCTAGGCGGAATCTCGCAAACATCCTGGCAAGCTTTAAGCACAACAGCTGATGCCCAACATCTTGCAGTGTCCAGAACCTGAAGGGTCCATGTGCCCAAATACTGTTGATGATATACATCCTGCATTACCTTAAGGACCCTAAACTATGGACACTATAGTATATTCCTTGTTATAGGTACTGCAGGGTTTATATCATTAACCGTAGTGTATACTTTGGCCCCAAAGTACCTATATAGGGACGACTTTAAGGCCAAAGTATTTTGTTTGTTCCTGTGTGGACCCTTAACGCAAGAAGTACCAGACCATAGCTCTTTCACAGATAATATAGTGGCCTCGATAATTAGAATATGGGCCCCTTTATACAATAGTTATAGTAAGGAACAATAGGTAATGATTTAGGGCCCTACATAACTTTGTTCAGGTTTTGTCTAAGATAAGGAGTGAGTATTGTTCCTGCAGTCTTGGTGTATCTTGGATGTGGCTGCGATTGGGTGCGGTATATCAATGGAATGAGGGCTGATACTTATCTTGCTGAGGGTTGATGGGCTTACACATCGACTTCCAGAGACATTGTCGGCTTCTATAGGTCCGATCCAAACCGCAAGCCCCAAACCCGACGTCTTGAATCCTTGTGTTTCTTTTCTTGGGGGGGGGGGGGAACCAGCGGCTCCAGTTTATCGTGCATCCATTCGCGGCACCTTACACCCTTTTCTTCTAAGTCCTCACTCATCCCTATGCTCTCCACCCTATCCGCATGGTGTAGAAGTTTAAAAACCTGCAAAAACAATAACTCGAAGGGTCCATTTACCCAAATTGTATATACTGTGGCCTTAAAGTAGTCGCTTTATAGGTGCTTTGGGGTCAAAGCATTAAACCCTAAACCCTAAACCCTAAAGTGTAAAGTATTTGGGCACATGGACCCTTAGGGTAAGTAATGTCCCCCACATCCTCCAAACCTACGCCATCAACTCCTACATCCCAAGCCTGAAGTGCTAGTCCCTAGGCTTTAGAGTTTAGGGTTTAGGGGCTTCAGAGCTTAGGGTTTAGGGGTGCAGGGTTTAAGGCTTAGGAGTTTAGGGTTTAAGTTTAGGCTCTTTTGAGGGGATCTATAGGGTTCTATACTCGCCCTTCACCCCTAACTCCTTTAAGGGTTTAAGTTTAGGGTTGAGGGCTTAGGGTGTATAGCTCACCCTAAACCCGAAACCCTGAACCCCAAACCCTAACCCCTAGACCCTAGACCCTAAACCCTAAACCCTAAACCCTAAACTCCTAAACCCTAAATCCCAAACCCTAAACCTTAACTTGGTTGGGGTGTTGGGACTTCAGGATCCACGGCTATGGATCAGGGTTTAGGGTTTTGGTTTAGGGGTTTAGGGTTTAGGGTTTAGGGTTGAATAACCTCATAGAGTCTCATCCGAGGTGTACCAAAGCTTCATTGACGGCCACAGTCTCAGATTCGTGGAGAAGAAAATGGGTTTAGGGTTTGGGAGTTTGGGGTTTAGGGTTTGGGGGTTTAGGGTTTAGGGGTTCAGGGTTTGAGGGTTTAGGGTTTGGGGGTTCAGAAAATGTAGACCCCGGATTAAAAAACCAACCACTCTCCAGGGTTACCAGAAGATCCTATCAGGGGCCTACATCAAGAGGTTAGTGAGTGTAATCGTGCTTTACCCAGAGGCTCCATGTATACTACTATTATGGAATGAGGCCCGAAAGACCATCCTTGTCATGGTTTTAGGGACCAAATTCCATAATGGTAGTATATATGGAGCCTCTGGGTTAGTTTCAAGGGATCAAGAGTTTAGGGGTTCGGGACTTGTGTGCTTCGGTCTCGTATTTCCGGCCTGGCTTGCAACCTAACCCTAAACTGGGTTTCGGGTTTAGGGTTTCGGTTTAGGGCCAGCCCTAGCACCTTGAAGCACAGAGCCCTGCACCTCTAGCTTGCAAGTATGTAGGGCTTGGAAATTACGGTGCCAAGATAGGGACGTAGGGTTTGCATCCCTGGATTCGGGACCTTGCAGCATGGTCACTCCGGGTTTCGAAGTTTTTATGTTTTAGGGCCCACAGCTTCTCCACAGATTTAAGTGTATGGATTCATACGGCTGTCAGCGGGTCCAGAAACCTTCCTACACGCTAACGGCCTCAAGCGCAGTGCGCATGCGCAGAGTTGTTCTTGTAGGCATAAGTGCTGTTTACAAAATGCCAAAGCATCTTGCAGAATATTGTGTATAAGAATCCTCATTGCGCTTATACAATCCCTATTCGCCACAAAATCAGCCCTATAGCCTTACAGTACCCGTATAACATCCTTGTTTCAAGGCACTAAACCCTGAACCCTAAACCTGCAGGCACCCATAAACGGAACAAGTAAAGGAGCCCTCGGCCCCAAGCAGGACTGCCCTCCGTCGTCGAGAAGCTGGAAGCTATCCTCGCCGAGGATGGCGAGACGGGACCAGGCGGCTAAATGTCGCCTACAAAGTAATCATAGACCCTAAACCCTAAACATAGACCCTAAACCCTAAACCCTAAACCCTGAAAGCTCGTGGGGTTGTTGGGTTGAGGCTGCTTGGTTTCGGGTGTGGTGCTCGGGATTTAAACTTAGGAGTCTTAAAGGGGTTTGGGGTTTCGGCTGCCTTCATGGACCCACAGAAGTCGCTCCTCAAAAGCATGCTAGGGATGGTTTCGGGCGGGCAAGCTCCCTTGTGGTAGTGTATGGGAAGGGTCTCCTTCTTGAGGCGTTATCTCTGTATCCGGTCTCGGTTCACTCTTGGAGAGTAGAAGTGCATTGAGAGCTTCAGGGTTGCACATACCGAGGGTGTAGGGTCTAGGGTATCTAAGGTTGGACCCTTTCGGTCAGGTGTTGACTACCAAAGCCTAAATCCTGCGCTCCACGCGATGCTCTCACCCCGAGCCTTGTAAAGAGCGAAAGTGGTCAAACCCATGAAGCCGCACCACACATCTAGCCACTCCTTGAGCCCTACAATTCCCAAAGGGTCCAAAGTACCTATATAGTAGTAGTAAGTAGGGTTTCTATATTAGGAATCGTTGTCCGCTATCCCCTGTAACAGTACCTGCTGTTGCTGATATAAATCCTGCATTAGCTTCAGCACCCGAAACTGTGGGAATTATGGTGTAGACCTTATTATGGGTAATGCGGGATTCACTTAGGCCCATATGTTATAAGCCCTAAACCCTAAACCCCTAAACCCTATAAACCCTGAAACCTGTAAACCCTAAACCCTAAACCCTATAAACCTTAAACTACTATGGGTAATGCGGGATTTATATCATCAACCGTAGGGCCCTTTGAGAATCCCTGGAACTGCAAGCCCTGCGGCCCAACCCTTCTGGGGTTTAGGGTTTAGGAAGTTTAGGGTTCAGGAAGTTTAGGGTTTAGGGTGTGGGGTTCAGGGTTCAGGAAGTCTAGGGTTCAGGAAGTTTAGGGTTTAGGGTGTGCGGTTTAGGAAGTTTAGGGTTGAGGGTTTAGGAAGTTTAGGGTTTAGGAAGTTCAGGGTTTAGGGTTTAGGTTTCGGAAGTTTAGGGTTCAGGGTTTAGGGCTTAGGTTTAGCAGGTTTAGGGTTCAGGGTTTGGGGCAGCAGGTCTGGGCAACTAGCAAAAGTGCTCTTTAGGTCGATATAGCTAATATGGATATCCCTAAACCCTAAACCCTAAACCCTAAGCCATAGCTACTATGGATATACCCCACCCTGTTGTGCTTAAGCTTGCGGCCCGAAAGCCTGAAACCCTGAACGTGATACCCTAAACCTTCAAAGCCCTACCCATATATAGTAGATACTTAGGCCGTAAAGTATCTACACTGGGACCCCTTCAAAGCCTAAGTAGCTACTAAAAAAGGTACATGGAGCTCTTATACAACCTGAATGGCACCTTACGCGAACCCTAAACCCTCGAAGACCTACACTCTAGGACATGTTCAAGTGGGTAGTTACCGTTATAGGAGCCTTAGAGAAGGTCTATATACCTTATATAGAAGCCCTATAGACCCTAAACTCCCCACCTAACCCTAAACCCTAAACCTTAAAGCCCTAAAGCCCTGAACCCTAAAACCCTAAACTCCCCACCTGTANNCCACCTGTAGTTTCCTTTAATACACCTTGAAACCCTAAACAGTCTACGGGCAGCTTTTGCCGAGCGTGGCATCCACTCTGCAGCCGGGGGCTTGGTCTGTGAGCTGATTCCCCTATTAGGTGTTAGGGTTTAGGGTT
>CAJNDV010019746.1:52242-65299 GCA_905221635.1 Symbiodinium sp. CCMP2456 | reverse complement strand
CTACCACTACACCACCACCACCACCACCCACCACCACCACCACCACCACCACCGCCACCACGACCACTACCACCACCACCACCACCACCACCACCACCACCACCATTCAGGGCTTCGGATTTGTTGGTTTTGGGGGTGAGCTGCTTAGGGTTTTGGGAATTTAGGGTGCAGAGTCAGGCTTAGGGCTTAGCTCGACAAGCCCAAACCCTCAAAATCTACTCAGCACCCTAAGCCACTAAACCCTAAACCCTAATATTAGAGGTTTAGGGTTTACGGGTTTGGCGCTTAGGGATAGGGCTATAAAGGTTCCTACAAGGGCTCCTTTTAGGGCTTTATCGTAGATCCTCAAACCCAAAGGCTGCTGTGGGGTTGTCCAAGAGCAAGAGTATAGTGGTTTTGGCGTGCCTTTTAGGGTTTAGGGTTTAGGGTATAGGATTTAAACTTTTCTATCAGAAAAGCTTGGAGAGCTTTCCTATTAGCTTAGATCGCCTATCAAGGTTTCTGGTCTCATTTGCTGGCCAAAAAGCCATTCCTTCTAAAACAGCCCTAGACGCCCGGAAAAGACCAAAAAGGAAATAGCAATAGTTCTTTACTTTGACCCATATAGAGCTCTTGAATCACGAGTAAAAAACACTACCGTCTTGAGGTCCCGCTAGCATGACGCCAAAGTATGCAGTATACCGAAAAGCCGCAGTCCAGCTGTTCAAGGTCCTGTATTGCACCCTAGAGCCGTATAACTTGTAAACTGCACACACGCGGTAAGCGAAACTAGAAAACTTACAAAAACTTATCCAGCCACATAACACCGACAAAATCCTACAAAGCCCTGAAACGAAAAAAACAACTCTTTGGGCGAAGCGGCTCACAAGCGCCATCCCAGTCCGGATGGTCGGCGAAGTAAAGATGGAACATTGCCTCGACTCAGGGATTTGGGAAATGTTGACCTTACGGGCATCAGTCTTGCAAGGGGTATCAGGCATAAGATGTCATGTATTCTTTCTTGGGACTCTATACGGGCTTTGTAGGGTGTTGAGGAACTTTGCTTGAGTTGCCATAGCAGGGATAGCCAGTGAATTGACCACATACGCCTCCATTCTACCCATTGAACCTACCTCAAACAAACATGGCCTACCCTTTCTGCAGGTTCCTGTTCCAAACCCTAATATGATTTTTTTGGACCTCAACAAAAAAAATAGGTTTTGGTAGTTCAAGGTAGGTCCCTTCACAGGCACAAAGTCTGAGGGTTTAGGCACCCGAAAAGTCCCCGAAGCAGGGTGAATCATGAAACATGATGGCTGTTGTAAGCGTCCCATGAATTAGAATCGTTTTGTTCGGTGCTTTCTACTGCGAACATGTCATGGAACTAATAAGCCCTAATATTCATACCCGCCCATATGATAGGGTTTAGTGCGTCAGGGCTTGATACGATTCTGGCATTTGGGCAGCCTACCCAACAGCCACATAGTAGTTCCTTGTTGGGATTACCTCATAGGATTCTAAATATGAACCCCCAAAAGGAACTACTATGGGGCCCATGCCTAAACCCTAAACCCTAAACCTTGGGTACTGCCCCTACTCAGTAACAGTTGGATAGTATTTATACTATGGATATATTAGGCCCCTAAATAGTAGCCCTATTATATACTGTATGGGGGCAGTGCCCAACCTAAACCCTTTTCTGGAAAGGGTTCAGGGAACCCTAGCCCATACATCTGAAACCTGGAAGCCCTGGAGGGTCCAAACACCCAGAGACCCAGAGACTCCAATATCTCCTAATTAAGGAATATACCTTAAATTATATTAGGATCCCAAATATGATTTCAGGTATATTCCTGAATTAGGGGGTTTTGAAGGCTCGGGGTAATAGGGTTTTTCGGGCCCGACTGTATATGAGCTGCATATCTTCCCCAGGGTTCATAAACAGGAAATCAACATGGGGAACCCTAAAAAGGTGGGTCTGAGGTAGTTTGGGCGTCCTCTTGAAAGTTCCTGCAACAGGTTTTGATACTTGTTACTATATTTTCGGGCTCCATGTATTTTAGGGTCCTTGACAATTAATATAGGTTTTTGAGGCCCATTATACTATATTTATAATAAGGAACCCCCAAGATGATCGTGGTAATTATCTAGGCCCCTGTATTAGGGTTTGCAGTCCAAGATAACACCTTAGGGCCCTTATAACTTCGAATAGGGTTCGAGGTGTAGATTATAAGGGGATGCTCCCAACTATTCCGACCTCTGTATGCATCAAGTGACATCATGTTTTTGTTCTTTGGGATCATATTATCATATTATGTTGGATCAGGTTATCGTATGTTATAGTATATTATGATACATTACAAAATCTTCCCTCTACCAAGCGTCAAAATCGGGGGCCCCCAGTCATTCGCGGAGTTGAGCAAAGGTCAGGCATAGAGGTTTTGGGGGTTTAGGAGTTTAGGGACCAGGTGAGGGCTTTGGGCTTGGGGGGTTTGGGATGCCCCTAATAACATAGGGCGCGATGAATACCCAGCAACCAACAAGACATGTATGAACAACATGCATGATAATTTACCGTCTACTAAGCCTCTATATCTCTTGAGTGGCCTCGCCTGATCAATCGCCCTAGCCCTCCTCTAAACCCTAAACCTGTTCCCAAACCCCAGTGACCCTGAACCCCAAGCCCTTTGAACGACTCCTAAGGCCGAAACCTGACTCGTAAAGCCCCTAAACCCCAAACCCCAAGCCGCAAACAACCCGAAACCCTACAACCCCAAACCCTAAACCCTACAACCCCACAACCCTAAACCCTGCAACCCCAAAACCCTAAACCCTGAAAGCCCTAAAGGCCTATCATCGAAGCCTTGAAGAACTCCGGTAGAACCCTTTTGCAACCTCAACAGAACTATTTTTCGACCCTTACACCTTAACCCTGAACCCTGAAGCCCTTGTAGTAATATAATACATAGAAGCACTGACGAAACCTTATAGATCCCTGTTAAAACTTAAAAGGAACCCTAAACCCTAAACCCCAACAACCCTGAGAGATCCCATACAGAAACCACGAAGAGGCCCGGTGCAGCTAGCGATGCCCAGGATACGGTTTAGGCTTCAGGGTTCAGGGTTTAGGGTTTAGGGTTTAGGGTTTAGCGTACCTGTCGACCCCCAAACCGACCAAGCAGTCTAGACCACTACGTCCTGCCGGATGCTGTTCCCCATGCGTGTCAAGCCCTCCACGGCGTACGCCAGTTTTTCGTCGGACCGCTCCATATCCGGAAAAAAAATCCTGTGAGCCGGATCGCAAGTCTTGAGCGATGCCCTCTCGAATGAACATTATGATTTAAGGTATCTTCCTTACTTAAGGGATCTAATTATTGGGTTCTCTGGGATCTGACCCTAAGGGTCCATGTACTCAAATAGTACATACTTTCGCCCCAAAGTACCTATATAGGGACTACTTTAAGGCCAAAGTATCTACTGTTTGGGGCACATGGACCCTTAGGGTAGTTTCCTCAATCAGACTAACCTCTAGTTACTAAGTCCCGATGATCCTTTTTAAGGAGACCGCATCTTTGCGAGGTCCCGGGTACATGGACCCCCACTGGGATCTGATGCCTTCGGCTTCGGAGGCCTTCCCACGTCGCGGACGAATTGCCGACTTCGTCGATGCAAAGTCGCTGGAGCGATGGAGCAACTGGTTGCCAACCCTAAACCCTCAACCCTAAAGCCTCAACCCTAAACCCTAAGCCCTAAACCCTAAACCCCTAAACCCCTAAACCCTAAACCCCCAAAGAACTTCCTACCCACGCTGCCTTCAACAAAGCACTGGAAAAACCTGGTAGAACCCCGCTGCAAACTATATAGACCCCTTTATCAACCCTTATCACTAAACCCCTAAACTCTAAACCCTAAAAAACCCTCCACCCAGAACCCTTAAATATAAAAGCCTGATAGATCCCATGTAGAAACACCCTACGCCCCTAAACTAGAAAGAACTAAACCCTAAACTCTAAAGCCCCGAACCCTAAACCCCCTCACCAACTAGAACCCTAGGTGCCTGCACATCGCTGACGACTCGAAGGAAAAGGTTGGCTGCAGACAGGCCTCGTCAAGTTCTCAGGGTGTAGACGTTCAGAGGTTTTTAGGGCTCCTTCAAAGGTGTCTATAAGGGTTGGATAAGGGTATGGCTTGCGGTTTAAGGTTTATGGTTTAGGGGATCCTTTTAAGAGTTCGAATAGGTCCCTTTAATTTAAGGGGTGTAGGTTTAGGGCATGAGGGGTTTAGGGTTTTAGGGTTCCTTTTATTAAGGGGATCTACATGGGTTCTTCAGGGTTTCTGTTTGGGATCTATAACGGTTTAGGGGTTTAGGGAGTTAGCGTTTTAGGGCCTAGGGGTTTAGGGGTTCAGGGCTTTAGGTGGTAGGGGTTTAGGGGTTTAGGGTTTTGGGGTGTAGGGCTTACAAGAGTTAGGGTTTAGGGCTTTAGGGTTTTGGCGTTTAGGGGTTCAGGGCTTGAGGATTTAAGGGTTTAGGGTTTTGGGGTGTAGGGCGTTTGCATGGTTACGGTCCAGGGCTTTAGGGTTTTGGGGTTTAGGGTTTAGGGCTTCTTTTAAGTTTTAGGTTTTAAGAGTGAAGGGGCTTTCGGGCTTAGGGCCCATTAGGGGTTAAGCGTTTAGGGGTTTAGGGTTTACGGTTTAGGGCTGGAGGGTTTAGGTTTGTTTAGTTAAGGGTTTAGGGGCTTAGGGGTCGGGTCCCAATTACTTCTTATTTAGTAGTAGGGCCTTACAGTAAACCCCAATAAGTTGGAAACTAGATTAAGGACAAATAGTGCCTGGATTCCCTATAGGTCACTCTTCAGGATTGAGGTTATTGGGTTTCCAACTTTTGGGTCTTCTACCCTAAAGCCTAAACCCTGAACCCTAACACCCTAAACCCTAAACCCTAACACCTGTAAGGCTTTATGATGGTCTATGGCTGAGGCCTATAAGGGTATAGGTTTTAGGGCTTCGAGACTTTGGGTTTGTCAGCCTCAGTAGGTTCCTGGGTTTTGGGGGAACTGATAAAGTAAAGGGTGTAACGACCAGTAACCCTAAACCCTAAACCCTAAACCCTAAACCTTCAACCCACATAGTACGGTTGATGATAAATCCTGCATTGCTCATAAGAAGGAACAAACCAGACCTCCCATAGTTCCGGGCCCTTAAGGTAGTGCAGGATTTATATCATGAACAGTATCGGCAACTGGGCTTGCAGGAGAATCACCGATGGCCACCGACCAAGCCTCTAGAAATTCTAAAAAAATTCGATTTAGTAAGCAGTTCGGTTCAAGTGTACTAGAGTTCTAGGGTAGAGGGCACCGTAAGACGCTATTCGGAACAACGTTTTGGGGCACGTTGTACTCTACCGATACAAAGGAACCTTGCGGAATAGTACGAGAAATCTCCCACTTAGGCCCCTACACTACTTCGAGGTCTTGGTGGAACCTGGGGTCGTTTTTCAGGTTTCGAGAAGGTAATCCAAAACACGACAACAATGGAGACTGTATAATATAGGGGCCTTAATACTTGGAATAGGGGTTTAATTGGGCCCTTTATACTCAAATTATAATAACGACCCCCAAAATAGTATTGGTAATTACTGAGGCTCCTGTATTAGGTAGGTTGTGTTCGGAGGTTCCGGAGTTGAAGATCCAGATAACTTGGGATTCCCGGTGTACGTAGCTGCAGAGTTGCGCGATGGGCATTGTGAGGATCATGACGGCTCCAACCTAGTAACCCTAAGGCCAAAGTAGGGTTTAGGGTGCAGGGTTTTAGGGTTTTAGGGTTTAGGGTTTAGGGTTGAGGATTTACAGAAATGATTAAGGGATGATTCACAGGCGACGATCACCTTGCTGCAGGTAACGATGAATAAGACTCTGACGACGACGGCTACGACGGTGATAATGATGGTCGTAGGGCGAGTGATCATCAGGGTGACGGTGGCGCAAGTAGCGCTTATGTTGAGGATCCGCAGGATAATGATGGTCATAGCCGTGGTGCATCCGTCAATTCTGACTATGATGATGTTACACATCCCCAAACACTCAAAGCTGCACCTTTAATCCTTGACCCGGTTAAACCCCAAACCCTAGATAACTACCTGTAGATCGCCTCCCTAGTACCTAAACCCTGAAACCCTGGATCTGATATGAACCCTTCAGCTGAAAGTCTTGTAGCTTGAAGCTCTTACCCTAAAGCCCCTAAACCCTGAACCCTGGCGTAGGGGCCTTAATAATTAGAATAGGGCTTTGGGGCCCTTTATACCATACGTATAACAATGAACCCCCAAAATAGTATAGGTAATTAGTCCGGCCCCTTGTTTCTTGGGTTTTTCGTTCTGTTTAAGCACAGACAGGGACCAAGCGCCTCTAAAGCTACAGCACCCTGTGTTTCTACTGGTTCTTCGTGCTTGAGCCATCCTGAGGCAGCAGCCGACATTGTACATGAAGTTTGGAGAGTCTCCTGGGCTCGCAGGATGTAGGGGAGTTTAGGATTTTGGGCTTAAGGCTTGGGTTTTTTTGGCTTAGGGTTTAGGATTGCTAGGTTTAGCGTTTATGGTTTAGGGTTTTGTTTTAAGGTCTAGGGTTTTGGGGTTTTGGCGTTTAGGATTTTGGGCTTAGGGTTTAGGGTTCTGTCTTGGTTCAGGATTTTAGGGTCGCAATCCTTCTTGGCTCGCTGGCTCTCTATAAGGTACCTGCCGCACGCACACTCGGTCTTATTGAACCCGCACCACCCAACACTGCCCAGCACACGACCCCCGCCTCTGCTGCACTTACAAATCGCCAATTCCCGACAACACCAGGCAGGATGGATGAGCTTCCCCACATGCAGTCCGACTACTATTGCTTGCATGAAGAAGTAGAGAGAAGTAGGTAGACCAAAAGGAAGATGCCTCCGCAACATATGATGACTAATTACTCATACCCCTATCGTATTTCTGACAAACCGACAAGCCTCATATAGCCAACTTACGAAATCCCTCGAGACTTCATGTAAGTTCGCAGTCCCTCTCAAACCTCTCACGGCCCTCTGGACCTCTAGCCTGAGTTGTAGTCTGATGCGCTGTTATCGGCAGTGACCGCGGTGCTGGGGTCGGGATGCGCGGAGCCACCACCTGCACTGAACTCGTCGTTGGAACGCTGCGCTGCCTCGCCAGGAGTCGGGGGTCCATTCTGAAGCGGGCGGCCTAGGCGAGCCCACTCGTCGAG
The DNA here is from genome assembly GCA_905221635.1 of Symbiodinium sp. CCMP2456. Taxonomy (NCBI): domain Eukaryota; class Dinophyceae; order Suessiales; family Symbiodiniaceae; genus Symbiodinium; species Symbiodinium sp. CCMP2456. Next base: position 58,076 of record CAJNDV010019746.1, on the reverse strand, counting down.
CAATTCTGTCCTGCAGTCGTCAATCACGTAGCTCGGCAATCGATCGGTCGGTTGCAAGCCAAAGAGGAGGTACACGTACGCGAGAATGTGCTGCCGAGTCAGCCTTTGCATGAAGATGGCCGTGAAGTTAGCCGGCAGAACCCAGGTCAACCACGCGCCGAGATGCTGGTTCTGAGCGACAACAAACGATGCAAATTACCTAATAGGATCCTGAAGACAGACCACACATGCATAGGGAACCTCGTAGAGTACTTAAGGAGACTTCTATACCCCCTCAATTCATGGCCTAAACCCTAAAACCTAGAAGCCCTAAACCCTGAACCCTAAACTCTAAAACCTAGACCCGAAACCCTGCCCTGGAGCACTCCAAAGCCTCCTGCAAAGCTCAAAAGCTCTTCGTAGCCGAAAAACTCGACAACTTCAACCTCCCAAAGTCCCACATGCAACACTAAACCTTCAAACTGAAACGTGGACATATCGGGTTTAGGGCTTAGGACAGCCATACTTCGTTCAGTTTCCCTGGGGCCTACCTGAAGGATCATGGGGACGCAGGTTGTAAGCAAGTGTCTTCGCCGGGGGAGCACGGAGAAGGGGGGTGGGGGGGGGTGTTCTGCAGGTTGAGTTGGGTTCAGCTACGACTTGTGTAGACAATCTTCAAGAATCGAACTGTAGAGCAAGCCTAACGCCAGGGCGCGATACTTCGACTGATTCATGGCTTTGGGAAAGTTGTAGACCGCATCGTCCGTGGCAACCTCTTCCAAGCTCTTCTGGTGTGCTTGCTGATATCCATTCGGCTAGTTCAGTGCAAGTGCGAAACTAGCGTGCTTACCCCCTATATAAACCCTAAACCCTAAACCCTAAAACCTAAACCCTAAACCCTAAACTAAACCCTAAACCCAAAGCCTTACAGGGATTCTGGGACCTTTTGAAACAGTTGCCTTCTGTTTTAGAGGCCCTAAACCCTACGCCATAAACTCCTAAGCCCTAAAGCCTAGGTCACATAGGCCCTGTCTTGAAGCCCTAAAATCCTGATCCCTAAGCCACACATAGGCCCTGTCTTGAAGCCATAAACTCCTAAACCCTAAACCCTAGGTCATAGGCTCTGTCTTTAAGCCATCGACTCCTAAATCCTAAACCCTAGGTCACGTAGGCCCCGTCTTGAAGTGCGGGTTCCTTGTGACGGGTTGGAGTTTCGTGCTTGGGCGGCCCATTTGGCTTCAAGGCTTTAGGATGCTTTAGAGTTTAGGGCTTAGATTTAGGGTTGAAAGAGCTTGGGTTTAGGGTTTAGGTTTAGGGTTTAGGGCTTAGGGAGGGAGATTGGGTTTAGGGCTTAGGGTTTAGGTGGGTTTTTAGGGTTGAGGGCAGTGGACTTCGTACAGCAGTTTTCGCTACGACGATCGAAACGTCCGCAGTCCTAGTCGTGGTGCCAATATTGGTAGAGATTTGGGCCCATAAAGACTCATAAGATACAGTTACTCGGACCCTGTGGGTATCAAACCCTAAACACTAAACCCCTAAAACCCTAAACAGCGACATGCCCATCGGTGCCTGAACGACAGCAAAGTGCTGCGCTCTTGAAAAACTGATGGTCCCCAGGGTTTAGGCGCTTGCGAGTTTAGTTTTTTAGGGTTTGGTTTACTATAATTGAAAGTTTTGGAGCTTAAGGTTTATGGTTGTCTCATCACAGTCCACACAAAGAGCCGGGTTCAACGTAGATTGTCCACGTGCGCCCAGCGAATGGCGACGTGAATTATCAAGAGGGCTTTCCTCTTCCTCGTGGATAAATGTAGACCCTAAACCCAGAACCCCAAACCCTAAACCCTAAACATGACAGGCACGCAGTCAACATCTTCATCTATGCGTTCACAGCAGGCTTGTGGCAGCAGGAGCAGCTCGAGCCCTCGCAACGCTAAGCCGTAAACGCTAACAGCTAAACCCCCCAAAAACTCCCAAATCGCTTCATTAAGGAATACCTGGAACCTACACAACCTTCATTTTTAGGGTTCCCTATTATGACTGCCTTATATAGATCCGGAAAAAGGGTAGGTTAGTTGGGGTCCAGCTATACCTTACATTATAGTAGGATCCCTGATATGATTTAAGGTATAGTCCTTAATTACGGGGGCTTTGGAGTCTCTGGGCTCTAGAACCGGTGTCTGCCCAGAGAACCCAATACCCCTTAACTAAGGAATATACATTAATTGAACCATAATGATAAGGCCCCTATAATTTAAGGTATGTTACATAATGCAGGTGTACTGGGTTCTCTGGGTGGGTTTATGGTGCAGTCTGCAAGGCGCCAAGTCTGAGGCGCTCACAAGTGAGGTTTTGGGTGTGCTGTCGTGTTTGGGGTGTAGGGCTTAGGGTTTGGGGTTTAGGGAGTATTGGGCTTAGGGTTTAGGAGTAAACGCAAAAATCTTTTGGCAGGCTAGAGCGCAGACACAGACGAAAACATGAAACCTTCAACCCCCAAACACATTGAAACCCTAAAAGCACACAGCCCCAAGACCTAAACCCTAAACCCTAGACCCTAAACCCTAAACCCGCCCGAAACCATAAACCCTATATCCTAAACCTCAAGGCTGCACCCCTAAACGCTGCCTCGCCCTTGTACACCTTCACCCGGTCCGCCTCTCCTCCAAGCTTTGCTTCTTGAGATTATCGGGGTTTAGGATTTAGGGTTTAGAGTTCAAGGATTTTGGCTTTCCAATTCTTCTATGTTAGGAGTTAGAGGGGAATCTCATCCCAAATTACACGCCCCAGAACTTCCCTAAACCCTAAACCCTAAAGGGTTTAGGGTTTAGGGTTTAGGCCTTAGGGTCTGGGGTCTAGGAGCCCACGGGCTTTTGAGCTGCAGTACACATGGGCGCATCCAACGTCTGAACGTCTCAAGCACCAGCGGGGTGTTAGGGCCCAGATACCCAGAGACTCCAAAACCCCTTGATTCAGGAATATACATATACCTTAAATCATATAGGTGATCCTATTATAGTTTAAGGTCTATCCCTTAATCAAGGGGTTTGGGAGTCTCTGGGTAGTACCTGGGATCCAAAAGCCTGTCGTTTTGAGGGTTCTACCCTCTTAATAAAGGGGTCATAGCTGAGTCACAACCTTCTATTTTCTAGGGTCACAGGTATCCTCTGGATTGTTTTGATACTATTTGGGAGTTTCCGAAATTAGGGGTACCGTATTTTGGGGTCCTCACAATAAGGATCCTATTATTTAGGGTACTATATTAGGGTCCCCTATTCTCGGAAACCCCCATTTGGGCACTTGGACCTTTAGAGTCTCGTACGATGCCTCCAATCCGACACTCCGCACCCTAAGCCTCAACCCTACCTTAAGAACCCCAAACCCACTTTTTTATAGGTTCTTATTATGAACCCTAATATGGGATTTATAGGGACCCTACAAAAAAGTAGGTTTTGGGTTCTTAAGGTATAAACCCTAGAGATCCGAACACCCTGAATAGCGTAAGCAATAACCCTGCAATATAAATCCTAAATACAGGCCATTCTGTAGAGAAACCTACAGAACCCTTCTGGAACCCTTTCCAGGAACCCCTACACCCTAAACCCTAAACCAAAGACTAAGATCCAAGTTCAGCCTTCAAGGAACCCCCAAGCCCTTAAACAAACCCTAAACCAGGTCCTTTCTTCATGTGCCGGTGCAAGTGTCGGCCATCTGTGCTGTCGTAGGGCAGCCTCGGTGCGTACGGCTTCAGTTTAAAGGATTGACGATTTTAGGGTTTGGGGTTGTTTGTTGTGGGTGATAGGCTGTAGGGCTTTAGGGCTTAAAGAAGGTATTTCGGGTTTTGGGGCTTAGGGATTACAAGGTTTAGGGTTGACTGACGGTTCTGGGTTTAGGGGTTTAATATGTGTAGGGCTTTAGCGTTTATAAGGTTTAGGATTTTAGGGTTGGGGCTTTAGGGCTTTAGGGATTTTAAGGTTTAGAGGTTAAAGCTTTTGGAGCTTAGAGTTGACGGTTTTAGGGCTAAACCCTAAACCCTAAACCCTAAACCTCTAAATCCTAAACCCTAAACTCTAAACCCTAAACCCTAAACCCTAAACCCTATAGGGTTTAGGGTCCTCAAGATTCCTCTAAGCCCAGTACCCTGGCCCAAAAAAACTAAACTTTTCTTTTGGTAGGGGCTTAGTATACCAAAAAAGTTTGAAGCTTACCTGTTGGGCTCCTAAGGATTGGGGTTTAGGGCTAAGGCTTTCGAAGTTTAGGGTTTACGTGCTTTCAGGTTGTAGGACTTAGTTTAGGTCTTTGGGGTTGTAGGGTTTACGGTTTTAGAGTGTTAGACTTTATACTTTGGGCTTGAGGATTAGGCTACTACTTATGGAGTATAGTCCCCATTGTAGGAGGAATTGGCACCGGACTGCCCACCATACCTCTTGAGAAACGCTGCCCCGACCTCCTACGACTTAAAGGTCAGCTAGCATCGTCAGGCCATTGTAACTACAGCAAAAGCCAGCCTTCTGACCCTAAGCACCACCATCCAAGTCTGGCTGGTGAGGGTGGCGATGCCCGCAACTTGCACCCTCCCTGCTGCCCGCATTGTGGGGGTCGATGGCATTCTCCCGGCTCCGCTTCTTCTCATCGTCGTGGAGCCCAGGTTCGAAGACGTAGGTGGGGTTTAAGATGGGTGGCCCCGCCTCTGCCTGTGATATGGGGGTTTCAGAAAATAGGGGACCCCAATATAGTACCCTAAATAGTAGGATCCTTGTTATAAGGACCCCAAAATAGGGTACCCTAATTATCGGAAACGCCCATATAACGGTTCACGCTGTGTCCGGCAACTACGCCCGCACTCTTGCGCGAAGCAGGGAGACTCAGTCTGTTCTGGCTTTTGGACTTGCAGAAGGCTTTGCAGAGGCACTTTATATTAAGGGTCTGTCTCAGGCCTTGTTAGGTTGAATATACCAAGACCCCGCAAGAGCCCTCTAATGGAGCCCTTATAGTCCTTAATAGTGGGTATTTGGGGAAAAAAATGGAGGGTAGTTGGGGGGGCTAGGTACTGGCCTTACTTGCCCTACGACTTTATAAATTCAAGAAAGCACGCCTCCGAACCGTTTGGGTCCTTCAGTCTGTCCCTAAGCTTTATGCTTTGTACGCTAAGCCGGTGCATGCTAGCCAGGGGCCTCAATAACAAGAATACGGCAACTAAAAAGAACAAGTAATCATACGAATAAAGAATACAAAAACAAGCATATTTGGAATGTCTCTTTGGGATGCAGACTCCCCCACAATAGTAGAAGCCTTAACAATGGACATTCTCACGGTGAGCACTGAGCCATGCATCCTGAGTGAATCTGCTACGGACTCTAAATCCTAAACCCTGAACCCCAAAAACCCTTAAACCCTAAACTTTAAACCAAAAACTCTACATCCAACACCCAAGCCCTAAACGACCTGGATGCCTGAACCCAATATCATAACATGGGGGGTCCTTGCTACTAACCTGATCAGAGTTTTTGAGGATGGTATGCCAGAATTTTCCCAGAGACCTTAAACCCAGACCCCTGAATGAAAACCCACACCCCAGACTCTAAAACCTAATGTAGGGGCCTACAATAAACAATTACCAATATTATTTTGGCGGTTCCTTATTATTTTGGCGGTTCCTTATTATAAATCTAGTATCATGGGCCCCAAATCCCTATTCTAATTATTAAGGCCCCCAAAACCCTAAACCCTTATAGTAGCCCTTATAGAACCCTTTAAAAGGAACCCCGTAAAGGACCCCCAAAACCCTATTCTAACTATAAGGCCCCTATATTAGAACCTACACTCTGGGCCCGACTCCAAAAAGGGTTTAGGGTTTAGGG
>CAJNDV010019746.1:33304-47035 GCA_905221635.1 Symbiodinium sp. CCMP2456 | reverse complement strand
GGAACCCCTCAAATAATATAGGTAATTATTGAGGCTCCTACGTTACACCCCAAATCTAAGCCCGACGCCCTACACCCTAAACCCTAAAACCCTAAACCCTAAAGCCCTAACCCTAAACCCGAATCATCAGGTCCTGTGCCCTGAACCTAAACCGCTTTGGGCCCTTCCCTAAGGGTCCAGGTACCCAAATAGTATATACTTTGGCCCCAAGGTACCTACATAGGGACTACTTTGGCCAACGTACATACTGTTTGGGCCCTAAACCCTAAACCCTAAACCCTAAACCCTAAACCCTAAAGCCCTAAGCCCTAAACCCTAAACCCTTGGGGCTTTAGGGGATCTCTGCCTGCCAAACCCACGAGGTGTTCACGTGGACCTTGCAGCCTGCCGCAGGGTCTTAGGGCTTGGGCTTCGGGGCTTAGGGTTGAAGTTTTGGGGTTTAGGGCTTCGGGTTGAAGTTTTGGGGTTAAGGGCTTCGGGTTGAAGTTTTGGGGTTTAGGGCTTCGGGTTGAAGTTTTGGGGTTTAGGGCTTCGGGTTGAAGTTTTGCGGTTCAGGGCTTCGGGTGGAAGTTTTGGGGTTTAGGGCTTCGGGTTGAAGTTTTGGGGTTTAGGGCTTCGGGTTGAAGTTTTAGAGTTTAGGGCTTAGGGTTGAAGTTGCAGGGTGTACGTACGGTTGAAGGCTCTGGAATGAAAACCTACTTTTCTGTGCTTTGCAAGAACCTAGACGCCGAAACTCACACCTCCCCCTAAGTTTCAGCACGCCCTTCCCCACTCCAAACCCGGAGAAAGATGGCACAAACAGCAAAAACATCCATCACAGCTGTAGGGAGCAGTGGACTTGCGGTTTTTGTGTGCCTAGTCCGTGGATGTAAATGCGCCAGTTTTTGGAAGTTCTCTTGACTACGACTGTCACGATCAAGAAACATCAACACCAATACCAGTGGCACTGAGATTGTGTTTACTGTTACTTGTGTTGGTACAAACAACAATTTTCATTGGCCTCCTCCCCATCCTCCTCCTCATCTTCTTCACCATCATCGTTGCTAAAACAAAGCCGCCACCATTATAAACGATTCCTCAGCAACTGCAGCAGCAGCAGCAGCTGCAGCAGCAGCAGCAGCATCACCACCACAACATGCCCTAGAGCTTAATGGGTTTTTATCGGGGCTGCAAACCTCAGCTCAGGAGCTCGAAATTCCATGCCTGAGTGCATTAAAACCTTCAAGGGGTCGGTGATTCGGCTGTATAGGGTTTATTATGAAATGCTGCCGTGTACTAACTAAAGTATACCATCATGCACTAGGACTTCCTATAACTCAGGGCTTAGGCTTAAGATCGGGTACCTGAAACCCTGACTGAACCCTCGCATGAAGGTAGCTGGGGCAAACCCGACCCAGAGCCCCAAATCCTAAACCCTATACCCAAAACCATTCGAGGGATACAAGCAGCAGCAGCAGCAGTCCCTAAGGTTCCATGTGCTTGGCTCCTTGAAGGGTTGTTTTAGGGGGATCTTTAAGTGGGTATATTATGGGTTTCGGGTTCAGGGTTTGAGGGTCCATGCACCCAAAGTATATACCTAGGATAAAGTAGCTACATAGGAACGCCTTTAAGGCATAAGTAAGTACTAGATAGGCACATGGAGCCCCAGGGAGTAGCAAAGGAGTGGTAGTAGTAGTAGCAGTCGTAGTAGTCGTAGTAGTAGTAGTAGTAGTAGTAGTAGTAGTAGTAGGAGTAGTAGGAGTAGTAGGAGTAGTAGTAATGGTGGAAGGAAATGTTCTTGACACAGTTCAAAACCAGCTCAAATCTTCATTGTCAGCCAGTACCAGCTCTAGTCCCAGTACCCTCGGCACCGGTATCCAAAGCCCTAAACCATTAATCCGAACCCCGCCCCCTCCCCAACAATTAAAAAGAGCATTCCCGGAGAACCCAGTACCCCTTAATTAAGGAATAAACTCGTAATTTAATATTATTAAAACCCCTAGAATTTCAGGTATATTCCTTAGTTAGAATTTAAGGCATATTCCTTAATTAAGATCAAAGAATATACCTTAAATTATAGAGGCCTTATTATTATGATTTAAGGTATATTCCTTAATTAAGGTGTATTGGGTTCTCTGTTCGACTCCCCGCCTCGTAGGATCAGCTCCATGTCCTGCTGCCAGCGGTTGCCTGCAGATGCAGCGAAGAAGACCCAAAACTGACCGAGGGTCGATTATGTAAAAAAATATCTAGTACTTACCTTTGCCTTAAAGGGGTTCCTATATAGTTGCTTTAAGGCCTAGATATATACTGTTTGGGGGGAAGGATTCCTTTAAAGGGTTAAGTGTTGAGGTTTGATGATGTAAGAGAGGGGCCTTTTTCAATAAGTAAAGGGGGGTTTATAGTTTAGGGTCTAGGGGTCCTCTTCCGTAGAGTTGGGTTCTTCTAAAGGACTTATTTCTGGGGTCGATAATGAGGGAAAGGAGGTTTAGGGTTCAGGGCCAGAATCAGTAGAATAGGGTTCCTTGAAGGGGCTGCCTCCCATAAGAGGATTCCTGCTTGGTGGATTTGCAGGTTCTATCAAGGTTTCTACAAGGTTTAAGGATTCCTCTGAGTTGTAGGGCTCCGTTAAAGGTTCCTTTAAAGATTTTGGGTTTAGGGTTCCTTTTAGGGTCCTTTTAGGGTCCCTTTGGGGTTCCAGTCAGGGTTGCGTGCAAGGATTTGAGGCGTGAAAGGCTCTTAATAAACTGAACCCTTTAAACTTAATGGTTTAGGGTATCGAGGCCACAATAGTAGAATAGGGCTCCCTTTAGGGATTTATAAGGGTCTTTATAAGGGTTGCTGAAAGGGCTCTAACACGGAGGCCGTAGTAAGGTAGAACTAGGTTACCCTCTCACGGGTTGAACAAGGCTTTCGGGGAAATAATAGTTTAGTTTGCTTACCATGAGAAGGAGCTATCGCACCCGTCTTGGGTTTGCAGGCTGTATATAAGGAATACCAGGTACTGATACCACTCGAGGAGCCGTATTGAAAAAGGAGCCTATGCCTAGAGGTAGATGAGACCCGAAATTTACTAGGCGGGACTAGGTCGGACAAGTCTTAACCCAACCAAAGCACCTCAAAGCCCAAAAACAAGCCCTAAACCCTAAATCTTAGGCTTTAAACCCTGAACCCTAAATTTTAGGCGTTAAGCCCTAAACCCTAAGTTTTAAACTTTGAACCCTAAACCATAAATTTTACACTTTAAACCCGAGCCCTAATTTTTAGGCTTTAAACCCGAAAGCCCTAACTTGAAGCATAGCACTACGCCCTGACAAACACTAAACCCTCTAAGGCTCCATGTGCCTTTAGGGGGTGCCCGTACGAGGGTTCCTCCAAGGGCTCCTATAGGGTTTACCGTTTAAGGTTCAGGGTTTTAAGGGGTGCCTTCAATGATTCAAGGGTTCCTTTAAGGGTTCCTTGAGGGGTTCCTAAAGGGGTACTATGAGGGTTTAGGGTTAAGGGTAGAAGGGTTCATGTGCCGAGTGTATCTACACTCAGGCCATAAGGTGCCTATAGAGGAAGCCCTCTAAGGCCTAAGTATGTACTATATGAGTACATGCATCCTCAAGGTATGCTACATGGGGTTTTTGCTTCGTTCACGGCCATACGGCTATAGAGTGTTTAAGAGGGTTTTAAGGTATACAGGTTTCATGAGGGGTTTACGGTGTAGAGTTCAAGGTTTTTTTGCAGGGTTTAGGAGGGGTTCAGGAAGATTTCATAGGTGAAATGATAATTACTATAGTTATAATAAGGAAACCGCAAAACAGTCTAGATAATAGTTTAGGTATACAAGTCCCAGACACCATATCCTCCACTATCCTTTCCATGTCGTCCAGGACCCTTTCCACCATCGGGCACGTGCTGCTGCGGGGACCCCTGTCCGCTGCTGGCCGAGGAGCCCGATGATATACTCCACCTTGCTGGCTTCGCAGCAGAAGGCTTGGAAGACATCTATGTTGGCCACTTCCGTGTGGAAGCTACGGAGCCATGCTTGCTCCTCTTCATCCTGGGTGGCACGGATGATCCGTGTGAGCTCGACCCGCAGCAGATTGAATGCATCTGTGGAGGTCGGTGTGGACGACATGGCCCGGAAGCTAGCCTGGAGGCGAAACACAGTTTTCTTGAGCTCGGTGCTTTCTTCATTGAGGTCTCAGTCTCCTGCACAAACTTTCGGAAAGAAGAAACTGCAGCAGCCAGCACAAAAGCTCGTGATGTGGCTTGGCATGTGTCTCGCCGCTGTCTTCCAGGACCCGTCTGCAAAGCTCGCATCAGAGGGGCCATACTTCGAACCCCAAACATCCCGGAGCCGACGCTGGAACTTTAGGTTCAAGCTCCGGTGTCATAACATAGCCCCTGGCCGTGGCCGATAAATGCTAAAGTCGAAGATGGCACATCTTGCTCATATGATCCCCTTATCGACGAAAAACGCAGTCTCAAACATGTATCTATTAAGAAACCAAAGTAATGAAGCTTCCCCAAATCTTACACAATTCTAAACCTAAACCCTGAACCCTAAGCCCTAAACAAAACAAGTAGCCCAAACCCCAGGTTGCTCTCAGTCAGTCAACAGCAGGCAGGGAGCTACCCAATACAGAGGCCTTCATGCTCGGATGTTTAGTTGTTCTGGTGTTTAAAGTTTTTTTTGCGTGGTTTATAGGGCGTTTCAGGGTTTTCTGAGAGGGCCTGGGTTATGGCAGAATAGTTGCGCTTGTTTTGTAAAGTGGGTGGCCATGTATTTTATGGGATGTTTAACACCCTAAGGGTCCATCTGCCCAGGTTTAGGGGTTAGGGTCTTTGGGCTTTTGGTTTAGGGTTTTGGGGTTGGGGTCGACTAAGGTACTGGGGGGCCGCAACAGGACTAAATATATACACCTAGACCCTGAAACCTAAACCGTAGTGTGTGTGTGTGTGTGAGTGCATCTATATATATATATATATATGCATAACGGGAATTTTGCCAATGGCAATAGCACTCAGAAGAATACTAATTGGAAAAGGGTTTCGGGCCCCGTATTTATCGTATATGGCATAATAAGGTGGTATGATAAGGATCACAAAGGAAATATATTGGTAATTAATAGCCGTTGGTCACTAAACCCCTTCCTTGAATGACAATGGCAATCAGCAATCGTTCTTGATCTGCAGGAGGCGGGAATTCTTAATCAGGGGCCATGGATCTGACCCTAAACTGTAATTCCTACATTAACCTCAGATAACCTACTTCTGAAGACTTTGATGAAGCCCGTATAAGGAACTCACGATAGGGAATGCAACAAATTCATGTTTTGCGTTGTTCAGGTAAGCCCTGAATCTAAACAGAAAGAGACCCGATGGCTCCTGCAACCCTTCGCCGCACACTCTAAAACCTGCTTTTGTGGGTGCCTGCATGTCCGCCGAAGTCGTTCTTGAAGTAGAAGAATTGGCGCACTGCAAAGTTTCATTACAGAGGGCCTTAATCAAGAGACTAGGGCTTAGGGCCATTAGGGTTGAGGGGATAGACTGGGCTTGGGGGTGCTATCATCTGCTTATAGGGGCAATAAGGCCAGATGATTCGTAATCATCCCAAACCCTGTGCTGCAGGCCCCTTAATATTTTAAATAGGGTTTTGGGGTTCCTCATTATAAAAAGAGTATAGCATACCCCAAACCCTATTCTACAATCATTTAGGACCCTACGTATCGGGGGACCGGGGCTTCCGGCTGGAGAAGGAAAGGTTGGGGGCGTTGAAGGCCACAGTGCTCAAGGGCTTTCGAGTTTTGGGTTTGGGTTGAGGGTTTTAGGGTTTAGGGTTTAGGGTTTAGAGGTTTTGGGAGTTACTTTGGTTCCTTCGAAGGGAATTGGGGGGGGAGCTCTTGGCTGGTTTATGGCCCATGGCTGTCTGTTTCGAGGGAGAGACTGGACGGGGTCAGCTTGCCCCACGGCTCAAAAAGCCCAAAAGCCTCATGTTCGTAACGGTTTAGGGTTCGGGGTTTGGGTGTAGGGTTTGGGTATAGGGTTTAGGGTTTAGGGCTTCGGGTTCAGGGTTCGGCTTTAGGCTTAGTACGGTCGTTGGGTCGAAAAAACTTAGCATATGAGTAGCTCTTTAAATTAGGGTCTTTTGTTGGATCCCCAATATAGTACGGCACCCTTATAAAAAGGACCCTAAAAGGGACCCCAATTTAAAGAACTACCGATATGAGTCGTTAGAGCCGTAGAGCTAGAGTCGTGCTTGGAAACAGGCCCGTTGCCTCTACCCTCCAATGTGGCGCGGCGGTTTTCGGTTAATCGGCGACTCTGCATAGGTTTAGGGTGTAGGGTACCAAGAAACGCAATTAAACAAACAAAAACACAAACTAGGTAAGCTCAATTGTTCAGAGTTCCGTGGTTAGAACTTAGAGATTTAGGACTTTGGGATTTGGCAAGTTCTTGAGTGCCCCAGCCGAAAGAGTACATGCATGTGCATGATGGTAGGATGCCAAAACCCCCAGCCTCCTTTGACACCCTGCTCGAGCAACACAAGGGCCAAGAACCCTACAAATTCTAAACTGCGAACAGTAACAGCATACCCGAACCCTAAAGCCTAAACCCTAAACGAAAAGAAAATCAACTCCATTACAACATCCTAACAAAACTTACGAGAACCTTGGAACCCTAAGTAGTTGTTGTAAGCACCGAGAGTTATCCTCTTCATGGGGAGGGCTTCATCATAGGTTTAGGGTTTAGGGCGGGTTTAGGGTTTAGGGTTTAGGGGTTTAGGGTTTAGGATTTGGGATAGAACCACGAATTCTTTCCAAACCCAACAATGTTCTACAGTCCTCCGAGCCACCTATCACGACGGAAAGTCATGGGCTTTCGTTGGCCGCAGGGCTACCGGGCGCTATTTCTTGGGGCTTTGGGGGTTGAGGGTTTTAGGGTTTTGGGTTTAGGGTGTCGTCTCAGCCCGAACCCTTACACGGCAAACCCCCAAAGGACCGCCAGCAACATCCCAGAACACCACTAACGGCCTCACCTCTCGGCACAAAACGTGCCCTACAGTAAACCCTACACCCAAAACCCTGAAGCCCTGAACCCTCAACCCGAAGACCCTAAAACCCTAAACCCTCCCACCACCAAAGCATGAGGTGCCAGCATCGCCCTGCCTGCCCCAGCTCCTGGCCAGGGAGAAGTCTTAGGGCTTTAGGGTTTAGGGCTCATGGGGAAAGGTCTCCCGTCCATGCATTCCGCTTAGGGTTTAGGGTTTAGGGTTTAGGGTTTAGGTAAATGGGCTGCGAAGGGTCTGTGTAGAAGGCTTTGATTGCCTTTACTATAGGAGCTTAACGGGCCTTTTGGGACCTACATGGTATATACTGAGGCCAAACTGGCCAGCGTATGTCAAATACTATGATCTAGGAGCCATACTTAGCACCGGGCGGTACGGGTATGACAAACAGCAGTAAGGGGAAAAGGGGCGTGGGGGGGGGGGTGTGCTGTAGGTAGAAAGCCATAGCAAGGATGGTCTTTTGTGACTTGATTCCACGAGGATAATGAGAAACCCTAAACCCTAAACCCTATCGGGTGCGTATGGACACCCTTAGACTAGCAGGGCGTAGCCTGCTTACTGAATCGCTTCGTCGTTCCCGAAACACCAAACCTTAAGCTCCGGCTTGAGGGCTTGGGGTTTAAGGGTTGAGGGTTGTTGAGTTTATGGGGTTAAGGGTTTAAGGGTTTAGAGATTAAAAGCTTAAGGGTTCCAGGATATAGGGTTTAAGAGTTTAAGGGTTGAGGGCAGGGATTTAGGGCTTAGGGGTTAGGCCCGAAACTCATAACCCTCAACCAGAAACCCTAAACCTTCAACCCGAAACCCCTGACTCCCGACCCTAAACCCTAAACCCTAAACCCTAAACCCTAAACCCTAAACCCTAAACCCAAAACCCTAAACCCTAAACCCAGAACCTCAGAAAGGTTCCCTGAGAAGGTTCCCCAACTCCTGGCCCTAACTGGGGAGTTTTCGGGTTGCGGGCTTAGGGTTTTTAGTTTAGTGTTTGGGGGTTTAGAGTTTTTTGGGGTTTAGGGTTTAGGATTTGGGGTTTAGGGTTTGGGGTTTAGAGTTTTTTGGGTGCCCAGATCCCTGATTTACGGAATATGCCTGAGTTTATATTTGGCATGCTATTATAGGTCCTTTTATAGTTTTATGGTATATTCCTCATTTCCCTTATAGAGCCCCGTAGGGAACCATTTAAGGTAAATTCCAAGAGCGAAGGATTTTGCCAGATCTGGGGATGTAGAAGCCAGCCCAACTATGAATAGCTGGTATTCCGTAGGGATCGCTACTATGAACATAGTATGATATACCCCAAATGCCCATTCAAACAATTGAGGCCTCTGCTTTCTTAACCCATAGTTTGTTCGATAGCTTTCTCGTGGTGGTGTCTGTAAGCTCCTTTAACGGATGTGGGAACGTGCACTGACCCTAAACCCTAAACCCACGCGCTTAAGCATGCGAGCCTACGAGTTGCTCAGTCGCCACACTGACCATCACACCATCGCCCGAAGCCATCTGTCCTTGGCGACTTCAAACCCAATAAGCCCTAAGCCCAAAGCCTTTTAGGGTTTAGGGTTTACGGGTTACGGGTTTAGGGTAAGCCCTGAACCGAACCGTACACCCTAGACGCTGAGCCTTAATCGATAAACCTTAACCCCAAGTCCTAAACCCTAAACCCTATAGTCCAGAACCCTATCTCCCAGGTCGGGAATTCTCCCGGAAGAGTTCTAGGCTTCATTGAAGCTTCTTTATACATATATGACCTTAGATCCGATGCCTGCATGGGCCTTAATAACTAGAATAGGGTTTTGGACCCCTTTGTAGAACCCTAAACCCTAAACCCTAAGGAACCCTAGACTAACATTTGAAGTTACTAGGCTTCTATCTTAGGGTTTAGGGTTTAGGGTTTAGGGTTTGGGGTTTAGGGTTTAGGGTTTAGGGTTTACCCCAGGCCCTAAACCCTAAACAAGGCTCTGCCCTTCGTGTCCTTTTTGGCACAGCTGCTTTACTTAAACTTTACCGGACAACGATTCCATAACCCCAAACCCTAAACTCTAAACCCTAAACCCCACACCCTAAACCCTAAACCCCAAACCGGATTAAACCCCCAATAGAAACCTTCCGAGAACCCTCAAGGGAACCCTTGCACGCACCTGCAGAAATCTCTTAAAAACGTTTTAGGGTTTCGGGTTTAGGGTCTAGGGAAACCTGTGTAGAACTCCCTGAAAGAAACCGTGAAGAACGAGTGTAGAACCCTTTCTCTGTACCGCCTTTGAAATGTACGCAAACCAAACATTTCGAAGATCCCTAAACCTTAAACAAGGAGACCAAACCCTAAACCCTAACAACCAAAAGCTGTACCAAACTGGAAAGTGTCCACGAACCGTCAGCTAGTGCCCGAAGGAACGAAATACCCACTGTTCAGAAACTCTCCCATATCCTAACCCAGCCCAATTAAATAGCTTTATCCTAGACCCGGGTACCTAGTTGCTGGCGTCCTCTGCACCTGAAACATGCTTGTACAACACTGTAATACCCTATAGACCCCAAAGCTTACGCAACCCTTGTAGATCCTTTAGCAGAACCCCTTAGGGTGGTAATATCACTATCATAAAGCCCTAAACCCTAAACCCCTAAACCCCAAACCTTCAACCCTAACCCCTAAACCCTAAACCCCTAAACCCCTAAACTCCTAACAGTCACCCAGGCCCGTGAGAGCTTTCGGTCGGAGAAGCCGATAAGGATCTGCTCCGTGGTTTCGGATTTCACCCACGACGCGTCCTTCCGTGGACTTCCCATATTTTTACGGTCGGGGTTTACGTTGTTAGGGGGTCAGGGTTTATGGGTCTAGGCTATAGGGGTTTGGGTTCGAGGGTTCAGGACTTGGGGTTTTGGAGTTCATCGTCAGGGGTTTTCGGGCTTGAGGGTTTAGGGTGCAGCCTTTAGGGGTCAGAGTTTAGGATAAGCCCCTAGCTTATATGTCCTGATTGAAGGACAAGGTTAGTCCAAAACCCCGAGCAAAACCCTAAACCCTAAACCCTAAACCCTAAACCCTGAACCCTAAACCCTAAACCCTAAACCCTAAACCCAACACCCAAGTTTATGCTTGGAGGCTTTGTGGCTGAAGCTTCAGATTGTCGGACCTTGGGCCGTGAGTCTCGGGGTTCAATCCCCAAAACGTGGGTTTAGGGTCTTTTAGGGTTTAGGGTTTAGGGTTTAGGGTTTAGGGTTTAGGGGTTTAGGGTTTAGGGTTAAGGGTCTGGGGGTTTAGGATTTAGGGTTCAGGGCTTAGGGGGGTTAGGGGCTTAGGGAGTTTTGGGGTTTAGGGGTTAGGGTTTAGGGGGTTTAGGGTTTAGGGTTTAGGGGTTGAGGGGTTTAGGATTTAGGGCCCTTTCGCGGCTTAGGGTTCAGACTCCGGGTACCGCGAGGGTTAGTCTATAGGGAGAATGGGAACCATGCCTTGGGCGTCATACATTGTAAACGAGAAACGTTCACAACTGTATCAGGGAATTATCAGGGAAAACTACCCTGAACCCTAAACACCAAAACCCTAAACCCTAAACCCTAAACTAAGTACTCCGACTGCGACATTGGGACATGCAACGTCGCCTCCAAGAGCACATCCACTAACAGCCGCCTGTAGCTGCCTTCTGCTGTCACCTTGCACGGTTTGGGGTTTATAGGGTCCAGGGTTTAGGGTTTAGGGGTTAGGGTTTAGGGCGCTGCTTCAATTGCGAGACATTAGGGTACAGTCCTCTATCTTAAAGTTGGGTTCAGTTGCTAAGGCCTAACATACCCGAAACTTTCAGTGTCAGGGGCTTCAACCATTATTACAGAGTAGGGTTTAGGCTTTAGGGTTTAGGGTTCTGTAAGGGCTTGTTGTAAGCTCAATAATTTCGATCAGGGTTTGTTGGGAAATACTATATTCTAGCTAGATCTACAGGGACTGTAACGAGGTATGATTGCACTAGTCACTAGTTAATAACTCGGACCTACATGTTGTAGGACTTTTCGGTTTGTGGCTTAAGGTTTCATCATTGCCTTTACCTGTCCGCGTGGCCGGGGATTTCAAAACGAAACGCTAAAACCTGCAAAAAAAACACAGGGAAAACCCTTACGTCAGAATGCAGACCCAAACCCTATAGAGCTCAACGAAGAGATGCAGGTCCCGCAGGGTTTAGATAGGGATTAGGGTTCAAGGTTTGGGCTGTGTTTTCTGAGCGGCTAAAGGTTCAGAACAGCCCGAAAGCCTTACAACGCATGATTGTTCGGCCCAAACCGCTCTCAACTAGCACTCCTTGGCGCCTTGAAGTCAAAACTGAGAGGCTTCAGTGTGAGGGTGATCCCTGCAGTAGATCTCCTCAAAACCTAAATCCTAAACCCTAACCCGCAGCGGAGAGTTGCCCCGCAAGACCCAGTCCCGCCGTTCTGCAGCGTAGTATGCCGTTTTGGTAGGGTCACGTGTTTCCCAGACCCCCTTTTAGGTGGCCTTAAAGATGGGAGGGCTCCTTTACAGGAACCCTTAAAGGAATCTGTATGGGTTTAGGGTTCCTTTTTGTACGAGGGTTTAGGGTCGGGAGGATCCAGAAAGCAGATCCCTTAAGGGGGTTCCTTTAAAGTACCCTTTTTAATTCGCAGAAAAGGGTGCCAAACTAGTCTCCCAGGGTTGTTCGAAAACATCATAGACTTAGGCCTTAAAGGGGTCCTCGTACCATCTAAGTACTTTAGCATAAGCCCTAAATCCTAGACCCTTAAACCCTAAACCCCGAACCCTCAAACCTAAACCTTTATAGACTATTCAGGTAGCTGGAGCCTTCGGGGCTCTAAGAATAGGGTTTAGGGTTTAGGGTTTAGGGTTTAGGGTTTAGGGTTTTAGGCTCAGAGGCCTCGTGTTTCAGGGTCTATGTGGTTTGCGATTCCTAACCCCTTAAAACTGAACCCCTAAACATCGAAGCCCCCAAAACCCTAAACCGTTAACCTGAAGGCTGCGTTGCGGTAAGGATACTACAACACAACAACCCAGACCCCCCGGGAGGATCCAGAAAGTAGATCCCTTAATGGGGGTTCCTATAAAGCGCCCTTATAGTAGTATAGGGTCCCAAATTAGGGGTTCTACTTTCTAGATCCTCCCGGGGCCTGGGAAACCCTAAACCCAAAACCCTAAAAACAGGACAAGCAAGAAAGGCATCACTCCGAAGCCTGCAGACGATAGTCGGGTTTAGGGTTTAGGGTTTAGGGGTTCATCTTACACGAAGGACCGAAACATCATATCCTCACCACGGAACAAACCTAAACCCCCAAACCCTAAACCCTAAAACCTTAAACCCTAAAACCCTACGCCCCACCCTAAAACCCCCAAACCCTAAAACCAAACGACCATCCTTGGCTCATACCCTACCTTCTTTTTGGGCACCTACTTTTCTTCCCTTGCCCTCAAAAGACTCATGTTTTAAGGCCTCTCGGCCCAAGGCCCCATCATATTAGGCATTTGGGCTGTTTTGATGCTAAGGGGTCCCTTGCAAGGGTTACTATTAGGAATTTTGTAAGGGTTGCAGTTTAGGGGCATTAATAATGAGAATAGGGTTTTGGGCTCCTTTATAGTAGAGCTGTAGTAAAGAATCCTACGGAATAATCTTGGTAGTTGTTGCGGCTTCTATATTAATCCTGTCATGGAGCCCCTTGGTAAAGGGTTTAGGATGATATACTGAAGGACCCCCTTACCCTAAGGCTCAAAATAGCTCAAAAGCCTAGCCATAAAAGCTGAGTCCTTAGAGCATTGGGGTTACAAACCTAAACCATAAACTCTAAACCCTTAACGGGTTTAGGGTTTAGGGCTTTGGGTTTAGGGCTTAGGGCCCGTTGTTGTTACAGGCATAATTAACACCCTCCGAACCCCTAACCTACACCTTCCGGTGGGTCTGCCTCGGATGCTGGCCACAAGTCGGGAGATTTCCAAACCTCCGTGCTTTGGGTCTGGGGTTTGGGGTTGGGGATGTAGGATTTGGGGCTGGGGGCTTTAGGGTTTGGGGTTGAGGGTTTACGTGCTATTTAGGGTCATAGATAGGATAGACCCCAACTTGGGTGCTTGTAATTCTCACTATTCATTATCCACATAGCACTCCAAACAAGGATGCAGTGGTGCACACATCCAAAGATTACGAGTACACGGCACTAAAGCCAAAGTTCAAGTCGTATCGCTGCCACAATGCATATCATTAACCTCCATTCAGCGTTTGCTCACTGCCTAAACATCCATGTTGAACTTTGCTCCAGACCTGCTTGCTTCCGATGGTTCCATGTGCCCATATGTCTATATGTCGTATAAACTGAGCCCTGGAAGTACTTATATACATAGGAACCCTGATAAGGCCCAAGTACATACCGCAAGGTATATGTCGTCCACCGCCTTGTTGTTCAGCAGAGGAGCGGTGATTCGGCAAATTCAGACAGCCCTAACAAGAGGAAGATCTTTAACAGGTTTAGGGTCTAGGGTTTAGGGTTTAGGAACAACACAACAAGTCCCTGCGGGACCACTTAACCAATTTAGGTAAGGACCCCCCGCTTGCTTGAAATGACATCGGCATTGCCATAAGGCCAGGGTTTGGGACTTAGGATTTATGGGTTTAGGGTTTAGCGTTTATGGGTTTGGGTCTTTCGGTGTAATATAAGGAGAGTGTCTGAAGGATGGTCGTGAAATCCTTCGCGCCGAG
>CAJNDV010019746.1:20091-33204 GCA_905221635.1 Symbiodinium sp. CCMP2456 | reverse complement strand
GCTCGGCTGCGCGGATTTTCTTACGACCGCGCCACCGCCACAATCTAATATATCGGATTTTCGTAGGGGTTGCATAGGGCTGAAAGCTTTAAGTGTTGTTTTTGCTTGTTGGTTGTATGCAGAATTTTGTCGGAGTTTAATGTTAGCCGGCATTGTTAGGGTTTAGAATTTAAGCAACTGTTTTCTGGATTTCTGGCCTGTGCCTCCGATCACTGAGAAGGCTCTTTCCTGCAACTGAGGCTGCACAAGCCAAACGGTCCAAGTACCTATCATTCATTGCCATCGACTCTCTGGTACACAATGACCTCCATCCCTAAACCCTAAACCCTAAACCCTAAAACCTAAACCCTCAAACCTAAACCCTCAAACCAGAACCCTAAACCCTAAACCCTAAACCCTAAACCCTAAACCCTAAACTGCGAGCCGACGAAGTTTTGGGTCTAGGGTTTAGGCTCTCTAGGGTTCAGGGCTGCAGGGTTTAGGGTTCAGGGTGCAAGGTTTAGGACACTGGCTAAACTATCCGAGTGGTACCAAAGAAGTCGGGATGTCGAGTAAAATTATTCGTTTAGGGGTTTGGGGTTTGGGACTAGTACAGGGGCCTTAATGAATAGGGTTTTGGGGCATATGATAAAATAATTACAATAAGGAACCAACCAAAAAGTCTAGGTAACCCTTCTCCCAAACCCAAAGGCCCTAAGGCCCCTATATCACCCACTCATCTCGTTAAACCCTAAACCCTAAATCCCAAAGTAGTATAGGTAAGGATTTAGGCTAGGGGTCTGGGGGTTTGGGTTGGAGCCCCGGAGCGCGCAATACTGGAGTCGGTAGGGATCTGAACAAGGAGCGAGCCCTGAATAGGCTTTAGGGTTTAGGGTTTAGGGTATAGGGGTTTAGGGTTTAGGGTATAGGGGTTTAGGGTTTAGGGTTTAGGGTTGAATAATCGGTAATAGTATCACCCTATACCAAAACCCTGTTCTGTCTATTCAGGCCTCTATATTGATGGTGATACATCCGACCTAAGGCTCTGTGCCCTGAATGCTTCCCCCCTTCTATTCGACCCCCCTAAACCCTAAACCCCAGACCCGATACCCTAAACCCTAAACCCTATACCCTCAACCCTAGACCCGATACCCAAAACCCTAAACCCTTCCAGTAGACCCTGCCTTTTCTTTGAGCGCTTTGCCCCATTTGGCCTCAGCTTGGCATCAAGACAGGAGTTCGTGAATCAGAGCCGCTAAGCTGGGGGTGTTATATAGGGGCCTTTATATGAATTAGAATAGGGTTCCTTCAAGGGTTCTTGGTAATGGTTCCTTGTAAGGGTTACTATAAGGGGATGCTATAAAGGTTGCAGTATAGGGGCCTTCATGATTAGACGAGGGTTCTGGGCTCCTTTAGAGTATATTAGGGTTTAGGGTTTCGGGTTTAGGGTTATAAGGAACCTCCAAATTAATATTGCTAATTATTTAGGCTTCTAGATTTGGTGCCAATTACTGCTTAGGCTGAAATTGGAACTTCATGCTACTGAATTCTTGTTCAAAGGACGTCACCGGGCTTCAAAGGAATCTACAGATGGCGCTGGTTCAGGATTTAGGGCTTAGGATTTAGGATTTAGGTTATGGGTTTAACGAGCTGTATGTCAAGGAACTCTGTACCAATTGCCAGGAACGGTATAGCCTATAGTTCACCCTAAGCCCTTGAACCTCCAGACCTAAATCCCTAAACGTTTTGGCTTTAGGGTATGGACGCCTCAAGCACGGGATGTCAGAATCCTAAACCCCGAGCCCCATGCCTTCCAGCTCTTACTAAACCTTCCCTAGACCCTAAACCCTAAACCCTAAACTCCTTCGTATTAGGCTTTGAGATTCAGGGTTGATTTCCAAGGCCATTGGAGTTCAGTTTAGGGTTTAGGGTTTAGGGTTTAGGGTTTAGGGTTTAGGGTTTAGGGTTTAGGGTTTAGGGTTTAGGGTTTAGGGTAAACCTCTTAACGTCGACGGAAAGGCTGCGGCAAGTAGCGTGGCTTTAGTGTTTAAGGACCGGTACTCAGGGTTTACAATCGTGAAGTAGGTAATCAGGGTTTGGGTAGTTCTTTAAATTAGGGTCCCATTTGGGTCCTTTTTATAAGGGTGCCGTACTATATTGGGGACCCAAAAAGGGACCCTAATTTACAAAACTACCCATTTACGGTTGAAGCGGTTAGGTTTGCGGGGTTTCTATCCTAATGCTCCCTGCGTTCAAGCATAAGCCTCTGCTGGGCGACTGCCACCGTTCAAAGGGGGCTTTGTCTGACACGTGTTACCCAGAGAACCCAATACACCTTAATTAAGGAATATACCTTAAATTGTAGGGGCCTTAATAGTATGATTGAAGGTATGTTCCTTAATTAAGGGGTCCTCTGGGTATAGGGATTTACGAGAGTTCAATATGTGGTAATTATCTGAATTACGGAGACCTTTTTTTGAGTTCGAGTTGAGGGAGGATGTCCCAGAATAAAAACGTATAACCGTACAGTCAGATGCTCTAAGTATGGAAGTACTACTGGGCGAGTACTGGGCGAGATACGGTTGATGGACAAAATCCTGCATGACCTTAAGGACCCTAAACTATGGGAATTATGGTATATTCCTTATAGTGGGTAATGCAGGATTTTGTCCATCAACCGTATTACCAACAAGCCCACAAGGGCGTGGTGCGTTAGTAAGGACCCGGATATAGGGGCTATCCGGGACCACATTATGACACCGGTATGGAATGCGATGCACCTCCCGAATGAAGCCCGGAGACCCCGCAACATCCCACAATCGCAAAACACCAAACTTATAAACCATGGTACAGGAAACCTCTGCGTCACTGCACCTAAAGTCCTAGAAATTGAAAATGACCCTTGACCCTGGACCCTAAAACTTCACCCCTACGCCGAGCACAACCCTGATAATTCCTGGAGCGTCCGAGTATCAAACAGACATGCCCCAAACACTATACCCGCCATGGGTTTCGATCATTTGACATCTAGGACAGCATCCCAAACCCTAATTAAACCTCAAATCCAAGAAAAACATTCAGAAACCAGACATTAAAACAACACCCACATCCCCTCAAGAACCTTAGCATCGGGGCTGCCTCGACCCTTAGCGCGAATGAGTTGCCTGAAGGTTGGGGACCTTCGTCAACGCTGCGAGCAGCTCCTGTGGAAACCCACTTGAAGACCAAAGCCCTAAATCCTAAACCCCTAGACCCTAAACCCCTACACCCTGAACGCCAAAATCCTAAACCCCTAAACCCTAAACCCCTAAACCCTGAACCCCAAAAGCCTAAGCCACACTCTAGCACTGTAGGCTTCAGAGTCTTGCAGGGTCGGGGGATTTCTGGCTCAAACTTTCAGGTCTTCGCATGTCCTGCCTGGTTTGGGGATTTAGGGCTTACTGTCTTTATGGACCTTCTAGGGTTGAGGGTCTATGGTTTCATTAGAGTTTTTTTACAAAGCTTCGTGCATGTAGTAGGGTTCTAGCCTCTCGGGACGTCAGAAACAGGGGGCTGCATCGGACCCTTCTATTAGGGTTTAGGGTTTTAGGGTTTAGGGTCTTAGGGTTTAGGGTTTGAGGGTTTAGGGTTTAGGGTTTGGGGTAGCTTGGAGCGTGGGGGGGGGGACACACTGGTGGGCTATAAATTGCGAGCAGGACCGATAGGTGCGGGGCTCGTGGGTGGGAGGATGGTAACGTATTTCCCTGATACTCTGTGTGTTTCCATCTTCACACCTTCCCTAGATTAGGGCTGCCGACTACCCAGACCTTCCAATATCCCTTCACTATAAGGAATATACCCTAAATCATATTAAGGACCCCATGATGATTTAATGCATTTCCCTCAATCAAGGGCTGTTGCTAGCGCACGGGGTCCTTGTCTCATGCTCCATAAAGGTAGTTGTCAAAATTATGGTCCCTTTTTGGGTCCTCATTATAATACGGCACCTAATATTTAGGGTACCAAAAAGGGACCCTAATTTTGACAACTACCCATAAAGGTATGGTTTGCGGGGCAAAGGCCGGCAACCAGGGCAAGTCTGGGGGGTACGCTGCGACCATCCGCAGCCGGGGATTGCTTCTGCCGGTCCTTTCTGCCGACAAGGGTTTAGGGTTTAGGGTTTAGGGTTTGGGGGTTTAGGGTTTAGGGGTTTAGGGTTTAGGGTTTAGGGTCTAGGGGCTCCGTCGTTCTGGGAACCCTAAACTCCCTAAACCCTAAACGGCCTTCTTCTTCTGAGGGCCATCCACGGTCAACTGGTTCGAGTCCAACGTCCGAGCTTCTCTGGTGATATTTATAGAACGTCTCGTGTGGAGTCGAGGGGAAAGAAGGGAAACCATACGTTTTTGTTGCGAGCTTATCGGGTTCGGGGTCGGGGTGTGCCGGTCTGAGAATAGAAGAAAGATCAAAAACAGCCGACACGCAGTTGGACATTACCTCGGGCCACATTGACACGAAGTTGTGGCCGTGCGCAAAGTCCTAGGAGACTCAGAACGCAAATCTCGGAATACGAGGTTGTTGAGGAATTCAGTTTAAGCTACCATAACCTGTTATCTGCCATAGATCCCCGTTATGGCAACCCTAAACACTAAACCCTAAACCTAAACCCTAAACCCTAACTAAACCCTAAACCCAAAGCCCCTGAATGAGGCCCGCTCTGGGTGAATTCAGCCACAATACTTTGCGCCGGTGAAAGTCAGAAGGGCCATGGCGCAGCGCTAAGCTCTAAACCCAAAGGGTTAGGGTTTAGGGTTTAGGGTTTAGGGTTTAGAGTTTAGGGTTTCTCTGAACCGAAAGGGTTTTTGCTCTACTTGGAGGATCATGGGACTTAGTAAGTAAGGTTATAGCTACCTTACTTGGAGATATAATTACTTATAAGTATAGTTACTTACTTATAAGTATAGTTACCTTATTTATAACCCGAGTTACTAAGTCCCATGATCCTCCAAGTAAGCCCTAAACCCAAAGGGTTTTTGCTCTTGGGTTTAGAGTTTATGGCCTGGAGCTGACGATTTCTTGCTTTCCAAAATGACGGTCCTGAATGCTCCCATCTCCCACCGGCAACCCTAGGGTTTAGGAGTTTAAGGTTTATAGGGTTTAGGGTTTAGGGTTTAGGGTTTAGGGTTTAGGGTTTAGGGTATAGGGTGTTATAGAGTCTACAAGAACCCATCCAGGCCAAGTGACTCGCAACTTTCAACGCTCTTTCGAAGATGCATGCAACACTTTCCACCTACTCTATAGGGCCGTAGAGGCTCTAGTACCCTCTATAGTAGGTACCTGGAGGGTTAGGGGTTTAGGGTTTAGGGTTTAGACCGAAAGACATTGCTATTCTCGGGATTGCTCATGAAGTCATGATGTCGTCATGACCATCCTCGCCGCAAGCCCTAAACCATAAAGCCCATCAAATCCTATCAATCCAACCCTACATACAACCCTAAAACGCCTACATAAATCCCCAAAGAAGCCTCTATTCCACCCAACCAAACTCCAAACCCCAAACCCTAAACCGTAAACCCTAACCCCAAACCCTAAACCCTAAACCGTAATCCCGGCCTGGCGGGCAATGTCCCCTTTGATGATGATGTTAGCCGCACGATCCAAGGCCTGGTTTTAGGGTGTAGGGTTGGAGGGTTTAGGGGTTTAGGGTTTAGCCTAGGGCGCTAAGTACCCAAAATCTACATATACCTACATTATACCTAAATACATACATACGTGGCTACCTTTCTGCCTACGTACCTACCTACATACATGCATACATAGACCTTTCTTATCAGCTCTCAAAACGCGGGCCATGTAGAGTTTTATATATCTGGGAGTTTCCGAGAATCAGGAGTACCGTTTGGGGGTCCTTATAATAAGGATCCTACTATTTAGGGTACTATATTAAGGTCCCCTATTTTCGGAAACCCCCATTTCAGAAAACTTTTAGTGGTTCGCAGAAAGACAAATGAGGCTTGGGAGTCTAGGCTTTCGGTTCAGGGTTAGGGTTTAGTGCCAGGGATTCCGATAAACATATTGGATAAGGTTTAGGGTTTAGGGTTTAGGGTTTAGGGACGTATGTACTAGTTGGGTACATGGACCCTCAGGGTGTTTCACAAAGTTTAGCATTTGGCGGGTATAAGAATGCTAGGTCGCTAGGTAGGTACTTGCAGGACTGCAGTTCCAGAAACCTTTTATTCGCACTATCCCCTAATTAGACCCCAAACACCCATAAATCCTAAACCCCGAACCCCTAAACCCCAAACCCTCAACGCCTAAACCCCTAAACCCCTAAAACCCCTAAACCCCAAACCCCTAAACCCTACACCCTGGGTTCCTTGACTCCGTTTTGAGGTGGTTTACTTTTTGTTACAGCATCTTTTGTTAGTCTTTGGGGCCGAGGCCGAGTCCTTAGGAGGCTTGGGTTGGGGTTTCCGTGTTTACGGTGCGTAATGTAGGGGACTTAATAATTAGAATAGGGTTCCTTTGAGGGTTCCTTGCAAGGGTCACTATAAGCGGTACTATCAAGGTTAAAGTATAGGGGCCCAAGTATTTAGAAATAGGGTTTTGGGCGCTT
The DNA here is from genome assembly GCA_905221635.1 of Symbiodinium sp. CCMP2456. Taxonomy (NCBI): domain Eukaryota; class Dinophyceae; order Suessiales; family Symbiodiniaceae; genus Symbiodinium; species Symbiodinium sp. CCMP2456. The sequence goes on along the minus strand of CAJNDV010019746.1, from coordinate 26,633 downwards.
TTGCAGTATAGTTATAATAAGGAACCCTACGGAATGATATAGGTAACTATTTATGTAGGCCCCTAAATAGTTTAAGTGCCAACGCCCGGGCCGCATGCCCGTGTTGTGTTCCCCAGTCCGACCACCTGCAGTACATGCCGTCGGCTGCGTCCTTCAGACTTCAAGCCCAAAGAATCGAATACAATTGAATTGAGGAATATACCTTAAATGATCGGGGCCCTTTAATATGATGATTTAAGGTATATTCCTTAGTTCAGGGGTATTGGGTTCTCTGGGAGTAAGCTGGTGTCGTTCATGATGTTCTTGGCTAGTTTGCGAGCCTCCCTCTGTCTGACCTCAACTGGAGGTCATCGTGGTACTTTGCGCTTCCCCGGTCTTGACAGCGTAGAAACCAGCTCTTATGCGCCTTGCAATCGTGGTTGCGCATTATGAGCATGAGGTCGTATTCTTCTTTGCTACATGCCATCGCTGTTTGTTCACAGGGAAACGATCGAGAGGTTTGCTCGGTTTCGTGTCAGCCGATCCTCAACACCATCAACGCCGTCTCCGGTGCTCTGGACCTCGATTCAAGCTGCTTTGCAGCAGTGATGGCCAACATACCACGCGAGGCTCGCGTCCTGGATGTAAAGGATTTCGCCAAAAGGTTGACACCGTGTACCCTTTTCCGTGACCCTTGTGGGAACCTCTTCAGGAACCCGGTATAGGACCCAAACGGATCCATCATAGAGCCGCTTAAGGAGCCCTTCAGAGGATTCATTATAGAACCCCTTACAGTACCCTTTGAGAAATCTTCGAACAAAGAAACCGTCAAGAATCTGCTGGCTTGCAATGAAGCTTCTTGTAGGCCCTCATGAGCGTTAGTTTACGGTAGCTTAAGGTGCTACTTAGCTTGCAAGGTAAACTTTGCTATTTAGGATTTTCCTCTGTGGCAAAACCCTGCAAGAGAGTAGATGATGGTGGCTTAAGGTGCTGACCTACAGTCGTCCCGGCCTTTAGGCTCCATGTACCTTACAGTATGTACTTCGACCGGAAAGGGCTGCCTCTGTGGGCACTTGAAAGTGCGCGGTTTAGGCTTCGGGGTTATACTGCCTTAAATTCCTAGACCCTAAACCCCTAAACCCCTAAAGCCTAAACCCCTAAACCGACTATACTGTCGCTACTATTGCTACAGTGAGCCCTTAGAAACAGCTGCCAGCCAGGAGACCCAGTCAGGCAGTCCGGCGAATGTCACGAGGTCGGCATTGCCTCCGCTTCTACGTTGAAGGCTTCGGGCTTAGGGTTTAGTTTAGGGTTTAGGGTTTAGTGTTTAGGGGTTTAGGGTTTAGGGGCTTTACCTGGAACCCCAAAAGTATGTAGAATAATGGCCGTTTATAGATGCTGCATGGGCCATTATTTTACCTACTTCTGGGGGTTTAGGCAGGGTATAGGGCTTTGGAGTTCGGGGTTTAGGACTTAGGGCTCAATTAGGAGCTTAGGATTTAAGATATTTGATGGCTACAGGCTGCGAAAACGTAGGAATAGCCCCCGGTAGTTACCCTAAACCCTAAGCCCTGAACCTTGAAGCCTAAACCCTAAACCGCTTTAACAAGGCGACGAGACCCCTGTAGAACCTAATGTAGGAGCCTAAAGAAGTAGAATAGGGTACCTGGGGTAAGTTATACTATAACTGGAACAAGGAACCCTAAAGCCGAAACAGTGTTGGTAAATACTTAGGCCCCTGTAATACCAACAGTTGAGGGTCCAGGGAGCTTGCGGGAAATAGGGTTTGGAGTTTTGGTTAGGGGTTTAGGGTGTAAGGGTTTAGGGTTCAGGGGTTTAGGGTTTAGGGGTTTAGGGGTTTAGGGGTTTAGTGGTTATGGGGTTTATAGGGTTTAAGGCTTAGGGGTTTTTGGGTCTAGGGGATCCGGGCTTGCCTGCGGGCGACCCCGCTTAGGCAAAACCTGCTTCAAGTCCTCGAAATTTTTTACTTGTGGGAAGCTTGGAGGATCATGGGACTTAGAAACTTGGGTTATAAATAAGGTCACTAGACTTAAAAGAATTATAACCCCAATTAAGGTAGTTATAACCTTACTTACTAAGTCCCATGATCCTCCAAGAGTGGTTCTGGTTCAAGACTTTACCCTCAAAGCCTGAACCTAGGTGAGTCCTTGCATCGCTGCCAGATATGGCAAACCAGGATGAAACGAGGGAAAAACCCTAACAAGTTCCCGTGAATTCTGAATCAGTGCTTAAAAAATCCTCATAAGCAGAATCTACGGTTTGGGTTTAGGGGTACAGCACCCTACAGAAATCATGCCAGATCTCTCGGCCCCTGAATCCCGAAGCCAGGCAAGCGACTGATGTTCAGGTCCGGCGGGACATCAGTCCTCGACTCGACTGGGTGCAGTGTGCGGCTTGCCCTCTTGTTCAAAACACTTCCCTGAAGGGTCCAAGTGCCCAAAAAGTCGGGTTTAAGGTTGGGAAACCCGGTCAGAGGATAGTCTTTTGGTCATCAAGCCCTTGACTGTTAAGCTACTTGGGCAAAAGGGAACCCTAAACAGGAAGGTTTTATGGTGGCCAGCCACGCCTAGACACTAAACCCTAATTAAACCTCAAACTTCCTACGCCCAGACACCGCAATATCCTAAACCCTAAAAGTCCTAAGCTTTACTTAACCCTAATTCACCCTTAAGCCTAAACCCTAAACCCTAAACCCTAAACCCTAAACCCTAAACCCTAAACCCTATAAGCCCTAAAAGCCCTAAAAGCCCGAAGCCCGAAGCCCCGGTCTCCTGATGGACAGCACCTTGCCCGGCTGCCGTGGGAACGTGTCCTGGAAAGAAGCCCCCTACTGCTAAGGTTTCGGGGTTTCGGGTTTAGGGGTTTAGGGTTTAGGAGTTCAGGGGTTTAGGGTTTTAGGAGTTTGGGGTTTAGGGGTGTCGGGGGTTTAGGGCTTTAGGGGTTTAGGGTTTACGGGTTTCGGGTTTAGGGGTTCAGGGGAAGGGTTTAGGGGTTTAGGGGTCTAGGGTTTAGGGTTTAGGGGTTGAGGGGTTTAGGGTTTCGGGGTTTAGGGCCCTACTGTAGAAGCCTGAATAATTACCCCATGACATTTTCCGGGGCCCATTACTATAATCATAGTATTAAAAGTATCTTTGGGGCCCCGTACTATAACCAATGGGTTTAGGGTTTAGGGTTTAGGGATCCGTCATCAAGGACTACAGGATCCCGAGCATGGTTCAGAATATGTTCCTTGACTAAGGAACATACCTTGATTAAGGAAACCCTAAACCCGAAACTCTAAAACCTAAACCCTAAACCCCCTGGTTTAGGGTTTAGGGTTTGACCTTAAGGCTAGTATGGTTTAAGGATTTAAGGAATTTAGTTTCTTTACTTAGACCCAAGGTTGAAACCATGGGCCCCTAGTATGGGCCCTTAAGCGTGGGACCCTTACATACCTACTATATGATACACCCTATATGTACCTCGAAGGGACCCTAGAACCCCCTAAGGGTCCATATTGGGGGCCCATACTTCCAACCTTGGATTAGAGGAGCTTGGAAGATCTGGGCGTGTATTTTAGGCTCCATGTGCCTATGTAGTTGGTAGCTAACGTAGTCAACTCGACAGATCCCAAAACTGGGTAAGTAGCATTAAGTAGCTTCTACTGGAGGTTTTCGCTGGTAATCGGTGATCACTCTGATGGCCTGGCAAGCACGCTCCGGTGTTCATAACGCTTTGATGCTACATAGTAGGCTGAGGCCGGGGCGGCCCTTTTATGTTTCCTGAGGACGGACTTGCTCGCCTGGCCGTGTTCCAACGGGGCTCTGACGAAATCCAGTTGAGCGTTGCATGTTTCCGGAGCTTTGAGGATTGTCGTACCTGCAGCTCTCATGCGGTTGCATGGCGATCTTGCCTCGATGACGTCCAGGACGTCCAGGTCCAACGGCCGCGGCCGCATGCCTCGCTGCAACATCTGTGGTCGCACTTGCTGCGCTGGCTGTGCTTGCGGAAGCGCAGCACACCTCGCCATCTGGACTTGGAGATCTTGTAAAACACTCTTGCTGGCCGCTTGGGGGCTTGACACTGTCTCTGCCTGGTAGGAGGAACCGGTAGTTGTCGTAAAGCTCAGACAGCTTCATCGGTGGGGAGCCAGTGCTGCAGCAAGTCCTGCTGCATGCGAAACACATGTTGAAGGCCTAAGTATATACTGGGCTACCGAAAGAAGAGTTGGAAGTTTAGGGCTTAGGGTGGGCAACCTAAACCCTAAACCCTGACCCGGGGGTTCTTGTCCGCGATGCATACTGAAAAAGCGTCTGAATACACCTCCAACCCATGCGAAACTCCCTTAACCCTAAACCCTAAACCCTAAACCTCTCTTCTTAAACTTAGGGTTTAGGGCTTAGGGCCTACGGTAGACCAAATATCTAAGGCCAAAGAGTCTAATGTAGGGGCCTTGATAATTAGAATAGGGTTTAGGGTTTAGGGTTTAGGGTTTAGGGTTTAGGGGCCTTGATAATGAGAATAGGGTTTGGAGCTCCTTCAAAGTAGTTTGATATTGAGAAACCCTAACAATAATACTGGTAACTATTTAGGCTTCTAGATCAACGTTCTCTCACTGGCTAAACCCTAAACCCTAAACCCTAAACCCTGAGTTACTGATGAATCCCCGAGTCCCTTCACGAATAAGGGGTCCAGGTAATTGCTGTAGGGGCCCTGTGGGGGTTAGGGGTGTGAGAGTTTAGAGGTTCGGGTTTAGGGTTTAGGGCTTAGTTTAGGGGTTTAGGGTTTAGGCTTTAGTGAGAGTTTAGAGGTTCGGGTTTAGGGGTTAGGGGTTAGGGTTTTGGGGGCGTAGAGGGGTCAGGATTTAGGGTTTTGGCGGGCTCCAGCTGGGTTGTAGTCTTGGAAGTATAGAGAAATAGGTATCTCTCCAGGACCATAAAGGACTCAATCCTTCCAAAATCCCTTAATTAAGGAATCTATCTCAAATTAAAGGAAACTACAGGTGGGTGGGGAGTTTAGGGTATATAGGGCTTCTAAAGGCATCTATAAGGTATACAGACCTTCTACAAGGCTCCTATAATGGCAACTACCCACCTGAAAATGTCCTAGACTTAATTTAGGAATCTACCTTCAACTAGAATAGGATCCCTGATGTGACTTTAAGGCATATTCCTCAATTTAAGGATTTGGGAAGGTCTGGAGCAATAATTAACCATAAACCCCAACCCTAAACCCCTAAACCTTGAACCCTAAACCCCTATAATTCAGTTAATAACCGGAAACCACGAACCCCTAAAAATCAAGTTGCCCAAAGGGCCACCTAGGCAGGTACTGTCGGGCACGAAAGGTTTAGGCCTCGACGGCGGAACATATACAGAAACCCGGAACCATTAGGGTTAAGGGGTTTAGGGTTTCAGGTTTAGGATAGTTTCGGGACATGCGCAGTCAACTTTGAGATATTTGGGAGTGACCCAAAATAAGAAGCCCCTGCACAAACTCTGAATACTGTGATCTTTCCTGTACCAACCCCGAGATGAGGTCTGCCCTTTTCGGGAAACGCCGACTTTGCGAATTCAGGGCTCGGTGCCAAAGGTACTTGAACCCACAAGGTCACCCTGAACCCTAAGCCCTAAACCCCAAACCCAACTCCAGGGAAAATCCTGAAACCCAAAATTGAGGACCGGATTTGTTGCTTAAACTGCCGAAATCCTCCAGCCTTTGAATCCCTGAAGCACCAAGCCGGGAATCCTGAAGCTGAAAACTAGCCCTAAGCTGCAAATCCTAAACCCTAATGTAGGGGCCTTAATACTAAGAATAAGGTTTTGAGGTAGCTTATACTAGAGTTATAATAAGGAACCCCCCCCAAAATAGTATCGGTAATTATTTAGGCCCCTATATTGCGCAAACCCCTTCGATGGTCCCAGGGGGAGCATTTCCACAAGCTGCACCAGCCGTCATCCTCTTCGAAGACTGCCTAAAGCGTCTGCGAGCTTGGGGTTCAGGATTGAGGGTCCTAGACCGGTTCCAGGTGTAATACAGTAGCCTACATAATTGTCTATACTATTTTGGGGCTTCTTCTTGTACTTTCAATACCTTATTAAAGTTATAGTACAATATACCCCCAAAACCCTATTGAAATTGTTAAGTCCCCTACACTAAGGGGGGAAGAGGGTTCGGGGCTTTGGGGTTTAGGAGAGCTTCAATGTCTTTTCGTCGCTTGCTTGCTCGTTCTGGGCGAAGAAGACCGGCCGTTCTGAATCGGCTGCTAATATAGGGGCCTTAATAATTAGAATAAGGTTTCGGGGCCCAGTATACTATAATTCTAACAAGGAGTCCCCAAAATGGTACAGGTGATTCTTTAGGCCCCTACCCTATGCCATGACTTTTTCTCCTGTCCTCGGGTTGCGAGCGGCTTCGTGGGGATTGAGGGTCTACAGTTTCGGGGGGTTTTAAGGGGTTCAGGCTTTAGGGTGAAGGGGTATGAGGTTTAGCGGGTTTTAAGGCGTCTCAGGGCTTGGGGTTGAGATTTTCAGGGCCTAAAACTTATATATATATATATATAT
>CAJNDV010019735.1:37274-66439 GCA_905221635.1 Symbiodinium sp. CCMP2456 | reverse complement strand
GGGGGGGGGGGGGGGGGGGCTTCAGACTCAGAATGGGGCTGTGGGTGTACTATGGTATACAGTACGATGACAGTAAGAAGGTTTGAGGAATGCTTTTGAGTAGCTCCTCGGGCTTCTATGTGAACAGCCTGGGTTTAGGATGCTCTTCAGGCTTAACATTTTGGGCTTATGAAGGGCCCGGCCCGCAGGGGCCGTAACAGTTAGAATTAGGATAAGGGTTCAGGGTTTAGGGTTTAGGGAGCAATATTATACAAATTGTTGTGAACCAGTACAAGTTCGTTCGGTGCATGTCGCGAGTTGAAGCGTCGGCCCCTGGCTTGCAATCTTTTCTTGGAGCACATTCGTGAGACTGACGGACGTAGCATTGGCAGGTGAGGGATGTTCTGAATTCCGGCACCAGGGGGCTCTACTATACTGTATACTATATAGTACTGTATACTATATACATATACTACGTATGTTATACTATGATGTGCACACTTCGGTGTGTCGTGCGGGGCAAGCGGAGACATCACGGGTCTTGGCTAAAGCCTCCCTTGGGGACGGCCGGCCACTCGGAACATCTCACGGGGATGCGTTGGCCACAAAGCCTAGCTTTTGTGCCGGGGATGTGGCAAAGAGGGACTCCCAAGCAGCTTCGAGAAGACTCAGGGACAACGGCTTCTAACTTAAATATTAGATGCTACACTTACGCCGGCTTGATACAAGGCCTAGTGGCCGATCAACAGTTTTGCTAGGAGATCGGTCTTCTTTGGCGATGTGGCTTGGGAATCCCATGGCGGAAGCAAGCCATCCAGGTGCATCTCGACAGGTTGGGGATTGGCTATTTATGTTTTTTTGGTGGGGGCTGGGGGGGTTTATAGTTGAGGGTCTACTTATGGGTGTAGGGATTCTGCTTGGAGCTGTCAGGTTTCATCTATCACCCGAGACCCTGAACCTGAAGCTACGAAACCTATTCCCTGCCCCCAAGCATCTGCACCCGCCTCAGAAAGCAGCCCAAACATTTAAATCCTAATCCCGTCTGCAAACAGTTTTGCGAACAGTCTCCGACGCTATGCCGCAGAGGTCACTATAAAAACATACAAGACGATCAAAGACATAATTGCGGACTCGCAATATCGAGAGGTGACTTGGAACTATTCTGTCGACAAGGACGATGGCGTACCATGCGTGAAATATGTTTCTTCCACAGCCGACCGTCTAAAAAGACCTCATGGAGACGTCACAAGGCAGTGACGAATCAAACCTAAACTCATTTCCCATCGGATTACATAAACCCCAAACCCTAAACACAAACTCTGTAAACTCTCTCCTAATTAAATCCTGTACTACCCTTTTCAACACATTATACAACCCCGACAGAAATTGGCGCAGCCTAGAGTCTAGACTTATAGGGCAATGGGTTCCGCGTTCAGCGCGTTTTCGGGTATCGGGTTCCCTAGACCCTAAACCCTAAACCCAGGCTTTCCCTTTTTTGCAGCGGGCTTGCGTAGTTTCGCCTGGACCCACTGAACCGCTCGTGTTCACTATTCTATATACCCTAAACCCTAAACACAAAAGGCTCACATCTTCGCCGCCCGAAGTTTGAATGGAAGGAGACCCATGGCTCAAAAACGACTAGGCAACGATCATGGTGTTGGTGGTGCGGCTACACCCTAAACCCTAAACCTCCTGGTCATGCTCAGGAGTGCTTGGGGGCAATGAAGATGTTGTGGTTCATGCTAACACTCAGGTCCATATCAACAGAGAACCGGGGCAGCGCTCAGAGCTGGCTGTGGCTGTTGGATATGTGCATTTTCTGATTGTTTTTCAAGGAGTATCCAAGTAAACCATGGTCGCAGTCCTAGAAATCCTTGCCCCATAAGCCCTGTCTGAGGAGGGGCTGCATTGCGCATGCCCTCATGCCCCATAAGCCTCAAAATTCCGAAACAATAACACTAAACCCCTAAAAACCCCAAAACCCCTAAACCCCTAAAAAGCCCTAAAACCCTAGGCCCTAAACACCCATCTTTGGTCTTGAACCCTTCGAGTTAGGGGTTCGGGGTATAGGGTTTAGGGTTTAGGTTTCTGGGCTTCCTTGGATGGCTGCTCCGCTCACATGTTAAAGTCTTCAAATGAGCAGAGAGCCCGAGACCACAAGATTGAAGGAGCGTTCGTAAACAATTAACCTATTCCACGTGCTCCCTTAAGCCGTGTAATCAACCCAGATGTATCTGAAATATTCCTCACGATCTCCACACCACTTGGCTTCTGAAGGTTTACTGCATCTCCAACAAGACCGCCTCGCCGTCGCCCTAGACCCAGCAAAGGACATGCATCATGTCCGCATGGACACCTTGAAAGCCTAAACCCCTACATCATCCGTGCCCTAAACCCTAAGCCCTAAACCCTCTGTCAAGGGGCTCATGGGGCAGGCCCAAAGTGGGTTCCGACAGCCCAGGAGGCTCCACTCTCGTGGGTTATAAGGGCTTTACCTGGACCCCCAAAGTATGTAGAATAGGGTTTTGGGTTTAGGATAATAGCCTTTTGAAGGTTGTGGGCAGTTATTTTACCTACTTTTGGGGTAAGTTGGCTCATCAGGTTTTCAGTTCCTGTTCGACGTTTTTCGGGGTTCCCTTGAGAGACCTACCCAGGATCTAGATGGATTTCAGGGCTAGGCTAGACCCACCCAAACCCCCTAAACACTTCCTAATTTGAGGACAAGGCTTTTGCTTCTCCAGTCCGGCTTCTATGACGGAAGGTCTTTTCCGAAACCTACACAACCATAAGGATCTTCAAGACAGCGCGCTTACAGACTAGAACGGACTGGAGTTGGTGCCGAGATATTCAGAAACCCCTTGTTCTATTATCTGTTATGCTACGGTACAGTAATAGCCTATCGAGTCTACCTTAAGAACCCCAAACCCACTTTTTGTAGGCTCTTATTCTAAACCCTAATATGGGATTTATAGGGGCCCCTACCAAAAAGTAGGTTTTGGGTTCTTAAGTCTATTGTTTTAAATGAAAATCTTGGGAAGCCCGCGGCATCTCATGGCTGCGCCGCACGCCGCACCAGTGCTCGGGCGAGCTCGGCTTTGGTGGGGTCGGTTCCTGGCGCTTTTGTGCCAGGGCTTCGGGTTTAGGGTTTATAAGGGCTTCGTAGGGTTATAAGGGCTACGGTTTCAGGGTTTAGGGTTTATATGTAGGGGAGGGTTTGGGCATAGAGGGTCCAGGAGATAAGGGTTCTCCTGGCCTTCGGTCATAGACGGGCTTTTGGTTCTCAGTATTCCCAAATAACACAGCGAGCACAACCCCTAAACCCTAAACCCCAAACGCTCACCAAGGATTCCTAGTGAGGCCTAGATAGGCTTATGAAACTTTTCTTTGCCAAAACTGTAAGATTATCCGTTTGTTCGGGCTCCCGAATTATTATGCCTTTCCACCCCTCACCCAAGCCTGAAAGCCAGACTTCCCAAAGCATCTAAGCATAACCCCACCTGCACATTCGCGAAAGCGACGGACAGGTTCTAACAACCATCGCAAAACGCAGCACTGAAATCAGAAATTCCATCAGCAAAAGCCCAAAACAAAGCCCAAAAACACCCTAAACCCTAAATAAACCCCACAACAAAGCCCCAAAACAACCCTAAACCCCTAAACCCTAAACCCCAAAACAAAGCCCCCCAAACCCCTAAACCCTAAACCCCAAAACAAAGCACCAAAAACCCAACCATCAACCACCGACCTGACACCCTGGAGCCGAATGCGAAGTCTCTCACCAGCCCATGCCACAGCTCCGAATCGAAATTGTAGTTCCTTTTTTAGGGTTTAGGGTTTAGGGGTTTAAGGTTTAGGGTTTAGGGTTTAGGGTACCTATAGTCTCCATTGTAGTTCCTTTTTTTTGGTTTAACCAATCATATATTAAGGATTTTGTAAGGTATCCCTAAAAGGAACTACCATGGAGACTATAGGTAGAAGAAAACAAGCCCTTCATGAAGCTTAGAACCCAAACCCCTCAACCCTAAGCCCTGTCTGCAAACCCCTAAACCCTAAACCCCTTTTTTGAACGAGGTCTCTCTGAAGCCTAAACCCTAAACCCTAATCCCTAAACTTAAGACCTCAACAGCATGAAGAGAACAAGCCCTCAGACAAGCGGCGCCCGAGCGGATTCTCCTGGTTTCGGACCAAATCCGCGCCCCAGGACTCCTCAGGTTAGGGTTTAGGGTTTAGGGTTTAGGGTTTAGGGTTTAGGGTTTAGGGTTTAGGGTTTAGGGTTTAGGGGTGCTGCCGTGGTGGCCGTGGTTTAGGGTTTACACTCTCACAACTCGGACATGCCAGGCGAGGATCCATGTGTGCGCAGTCGGTGTGAACAGTCAGAAGCTTCGGATGCTTTCAACTATAGGGTTTAGGGTTTAGGGTGTATGTCATGTAAGCTCTAACTCTAGCGGCGCCGTGCTGCGGATTCAATTGATCCTGAAAAGGTTGCGGGTGGGCGGAATGCCTCGGTAGTCGCTATCTACGTATACATGGTAGGAAGTATGTGTATATAGATGTATATATATATATATATGGATAGATATGTCTGTGTTTGCATCCTTCTCTCTCTCTGTCTCTCTCTTTTTCTCGGGTTGGTCAGGCCCCTAGGACGTCAAGCCCGCCCACCCGCCTTCCTTCTCCCTCTCTCTCTCTGTTTCTCTCTCTCGTCTTCAATGTATGTATATGTATATACATACACGCATAAATGTATATCATACCCCCTCTTTATATATATATATATACACACACACATCCTTCGCTGTTAGTTGATGGTGTGCCTCAAAACCTGGTTCGTGGTTTGCCTTTATGCCCAGAAACTCCAGCACCTGTGATTTCCTCACGACAAAACTATATTGTATTCGATGATTTCAAGTTCCACTATAGTACATTATAGTCGACTATGGCACATTCTACTAGAGTATATTATAGTCGATTATTGCATATTCTACAAAAGTGTATTATAGTATAGTGTATAGTCTATAGTATTTAGTATATAGTATATGGTTAAATATATAGTACATAATGCATGGTATACAGGTTATTATAGTATAGTACATAGTTTAAAGAATGTCGTACACCGTACATCGTGAAGTACAGTATGGTATTGCAGAATATGATATCTGATCCCTATAGATTTTTCTTCCGCCAAACTCTTGGGGAATTTGTTTCATCCCCGGCCCCTGAACCCTAAACTCAGAGGGAGGCCCAAAACCTAAGCCAATAAGAAGTTTTCGGACGAGCTGCCCGTTCGCCGAGCCATGCGCGTCCTGCATGTCAACAGCGTCGATGCTTGATCTTCTTATTGTAGGGGGGCTTGGTAGCCTGAATATTTACAAATTGAACAGGGTTTGGGGCGAATATAGTACTACTGTTATAAAAGGGGGAACCCCAAAATAGCCCCTATGTTACACTGCCAACCCGAAGGCTTGTGTCAGGGATACAGGTGTAGAGTGCCCAGACTTCAGTTTAGCAGTGCCAGCCGTGTAATGTAAGATTCTGCGAAGCTGTGACGATCCTTGTGGCTACAACTATCAAGAGGTAAAATTGGTCGTGGACATGATGCGAACCTACGTGCAAAAAACTGGGATGATTCTTTTGCAATCCCAATCCTCATGCCACTTATCGAACTGCAAAGCGCTCAGGATTCTGAGCTAGCCACTTAGATCCAGAACCAACATAATTACTGTGCGTTATAACCCCTTGAAGGGTCCCTCTAGTAGCGTCTACTCTGGTAAAGCATAAGGAAGGAACACTAGAAATTCACAAGGACAACTCAGCAGTGTCCTTGCTTGTCGACCAAAAGATCCACCCGTAGGTACCTTCGTCTGGCAGAGGCTCAGACAGCCTATGCATCTGAAAGGTGGCAGATTCCTGTCGTAAGGAGTGATCCTCTACACGGTTACAGTGTGGAGCTCTCTGAGTAAGATCTGCACTGCCAGAGCAAAACCCTGCCTTTCAAACAGTAGGCGCGTAAACCCCAAAACCCAACATCAAGATCACCCTTCGCCTGCTCCCCAAATCCCGCACTGGATTTCAAGACCTTCATCTGCCATGTGGCTGGGGAATTTCGCCACCTGCATCTGCTGCAGCTTCGGCGACCACCTCTTCCACCTTGAGCCACGGATACGGTTCGTTGATGTAAGAGATTCTTAGGGTCCTACCAGGTTAGGCTTTACAAGGGCTTGAAAGGTTCAGAAAACTTGTTTTCGGATCCTCAGTTTGCGAGAAAAACTGTTTTTTTAGTTGGTGGAAGTAAAGGCCATTACACGCAAGAGTGTTTGGAAAAAGCACCTTAACGATTTAGAGCTTTTTACGAGTTTAGGAGTCGGTATGTAGCGTTTAGCTCGGGTTTCGGGAGATGGCACTAGTTAGCACAAAGACTTCGATTCTGAAGCCAGCATGCAGCCGCAGAAAAATCTTCGAACCTCGTCTGAATCCCCGTGTAGAACCTTGAACCTTCTTTGCAGAAGCTAGTATAAACCATATACTACCCCAACACACAGATTTTAAAGTTGTTAGGTATTTCATGTGCAACCCGTGTGGAACCCAAGTGAAACTACATGACAAAGCTGGGGTTCATGGCGTTTGCTTTTGTGTTTATAGTGCCTAGGGGCTTAGGGTTCAGGGCAATCAGGGTAAGAAAATGTAAGAAGTAGGAACAAACATACACAAACCAAAAATAACTCCGGGCCCGAATTCACACGCATAGCCCTGAACAGAAGGCCTGGGCCAGGACGAAAGGGCAGCAAGCAGAAACATTCAATGACAAGGCCAACTTTCCCCGTCAAGCCGTGAAGGGAAGTACGAAACACTTTGATCCCAGGAAAAGCGAAGAGATGCGGTGTCGGCTTCTAGGGCCTAGCCATTTCGGCAAACTGAAGCGTTAAGGTTTAGGGTTTCGAATGTTTAGTGGTTAGGCTTGGGGTTCATAGGGGCTTCGGGTGTCGAGCTTCGGGGTTTAGATGAATTTGCTGTTCCCAACACGCGCAACAGGTGTCACTCTGCAACACAACTTTTCTCCCTCACCGCTGCTGTATACCGAGTCCGTTGGGCCACGAGGTGTCGCCCTGACATTTGGTCAGGAGGACCGAACGGCTGTTACTAAGCTTGTAGTAACATAGGCTTATAAGAGGCCATATAATATACACACCAAAAAGCTTTTGAGCCTCTTGAGCTGGATCTTCTGCCTCTCATTCTCCCGGGTATCCACCAGATCCGGCACCGGATGCCCCAGCATCTGTGAGCAGCCTTGCAACGGAGTGCTTGCCATGCTTTTGTGCAATGTGCAGCGGCGTGGCGCCGGTTATCAAGCTGGCTCTGTTCACATCAGCACCAGCCTGGATCAGCAGCCGAGCGCACTCAAGGTTGCCACGGCAAGCTGCCTCAAGCAACGGCGTGAAACTGTCGGCATCAGCCCATCCCACATCGGCCCGATATGCCAGCAATAGGCTAACAGCCTCTGGATGACCCACCTCTGCCGCGCTCAACAGTGGCGTCCTGCCTCTGGCGTCAGCCAAGTCTGCCTCTGCTCCATGTTCCAGCAACTGCTTGACGACTTCGTGGTGGCCACTTCTGCTTGCCAAGTGCAGGGACGTCTCGGCTCTGCAGTTCTTTAAGTTGAGATCGGCCTTGGCCTCCATCAGAAAAGGAACCCTGTCTGACCTGCCAGCCTGTGACATCCAATGTAAAGGGGCGCAGCCATCGGCATCGAGCGTCTTGTTCACATCTGCTGTCCTTTCTATCAGCAAGCGCGCCATGTCCATGGATTCTACATCCTGCGGCTTCAGAAAGGCGTGGTGCAAAGCTGTCCGCCCAAGAGCATCAACAGCATCTATGCTGGCTCTTGCATCCAGCAATAAACGGACCATGTACCAGTCAAACTGTTCGGATGCGATCAGCAAGGCCGGCGCTTGATGCGAATCTGGAGACGAGCTCCAATCAGCCCTAGCTTCCAATAGCAGTCGTGCGATGTCCAAGCGACGGTTGCCCAGTGCGATCTGGAGAGCGGTTGTTCCGCATGCCGTCGCATGATCCAAGTCTGCTGCCGCCTGGATGAGCATCTGTACCGTATCCACCTTCCCAAAGTCAGCTGCGAGAAAAAGCGGTGTTGCGCTTCGGGAGTCGGTAACATTGATGGAAGCTCGGGCTTCTAAGATAGCTTGCGAAACCGTCACATGACCCCGACGGCACGCCCAGTGTAGGAGCGTGCTGCCATCATCACCCGGCTCGTTCACATTGATGTGGCCTGCTTGCAGCAAAAAGTTTGCGACTTCAACGGACGCGAAAGCTTCACGCTGAGCTCCGCTAATCCCTGCGCCAGCCGAGAGGAGCAAGCCGGCAACCTCTAGGTTCTTTTCCTTGAGTGCAATCTGCAGAGGAGTCGAACCCTCTGAATCCTTAATGTCTAGCCCTGCGCGGGCCTCTATCAGCAGACGAGTGCATGCCGCTTGGGCATTGTGCAAGGCCGTCCTGCCATAGAACAACCATGCATCCGGGTCATGACCTTTCTGAAGGATGGCCTCGAGTCGGCGTGCGTCATCTTCGCGCACGGCGAGGTGCACTGCTTTCATTTCTTTGTTAGACATCTCGGTCAAAAATGGCACGACCACTAGCTGCAGGTCCAGTGGAAATTCCAACTTATCGTGTTTCTTCAGCACGCAACCCTGGCGAACGAGCGACTGTCTGAAGATGCCAATCCCGGTTGCCCACCTCACACGTTGCTTCAATGCCCGCACTGCACCACCGCCAAAGGACGTCAGTGCATGATACTCGTCTTGTCCCAGCTCGAGGACAGGCTCTCCCGACACTCGGCTAACACGCAACATGGCTGACCGAAGGGTGCCTGGATCGTGAGTCAACAAAAACAGCAAAGCCCTGAGCCTGGCGTGGCGTATGAATGGAATGGCATGGCATGCCTTGCATGCCATGCCATGCATGCCTGTATCACATTGTATGCTTGTTTGTCTCAAAATATGTCTGCATGGATGTACGTATGTATGCAAGTTTGCTCCATGGATGTACGCATGCCTGGAGTCTGTATGTACCTAGGTAGGTAGGCGGGCAGGTAGGTAACAATGTATTTGGGCAAGTCAAAATTCCAAAGAAAGAAGGAAACACCATATGCCAAAACCCGCCCGGGCCTACCTTGCATAACCTTGTAGCACCAACGCACCTCAACGCCCCCCACCTCCCCCGCAAAAACACTACAAACATCGAAAAACCGTAATGCCCCCACCTCCCCAACAAAAACACTACAAAGATCGAAGAACCGTAACAAACTAAGCCCTGAACTCCTAAACCCCAAAAGCGCAAGCAGAATAGGGCGCCTTGGGCCGGAGGTTCTCTTCCAACTGCCGGCGGCCCGCGGCATCTTTGGCAAGGCCCGATCGTTGGAGAGCAGAGCCTCAAGGCATTCTAACCCTAGGCTTCCAGGGATCTTATTATTGGGTCCTTAAGGGGTCTAGGGCCCTAACTATAAGGTCCTTGGAAGCCCAGGGTAAGTTTCCTGTTGCCTTAGAATGCCATGGAACTGAAAGTTTGCGGCTTTTGCCTTTGGGTATGCATTCTGCCATTCTGCAACTTAGGTCCAGGGGTTGGGGGTGAGGTTGTTGAGTTAAGGGTTTGCATTCAATGATGTTCGGGCTTAGTGTTTCACGTTTTAGGGTATTGACGGTATCGGGCTAAGGCTTCAGGCTTTCAGGGGCTAGGGCCTAGGGCAGGATTTTGCACTCACAATCCTGTGACGATAGTCCACCGCAAACCGTTCCGGACACTTGCACGTACCTACATATACTATATGAAACATATAATATACTATATATGTAATTATGGAGAACTATATCGGAAGCACTTTGGAGTAGCCACTCTACGGCAACCATCTTCCTAGCGCCGAAAGGTTTAGGGTTTATCTCGGGTTTATTATAACGGAAACATT
This sequence comes from Symbiodinium sp. CCMP2456, assembly GCA_905221635.1. Classification (NCBI taxonomy): domain Eukaryota; class Dinophyceae; order Suessiales; family Symbiodiniaceae; genus Symbiodinium; species Symbiodinium sp. CCMP2456. The sequence continues at coordinate 56,490 of CAJNDV010019735.1, read as the reverse complement.
TGCTAAAGAGCAACAAATACGGTTAAGGTTGAGAGAGTGCAGAATTCAGAAATGGATACGCCCACGCTGTCGGCTGGTGGGAGCAGGTACATGATGCCAAGCTGCGGCACATGGCCTCGTTCTTGTAGCCGCCTCGCTCATGAGCCGAGTTTGAATCCTTCATCTATAATCCCCAGACCCTAAAGTACCCTGAAGCCCGTCTACAGATTCTGTGAGTTCTGGCCACATCAAGTGAGCATGTGTGCTCATGTATCAAGCTCCGGTCGAGGAAACTTGATGGACAAGATAACACTGTCGGCCCGCCGCTATATAGATTTTCGCTGGATGGATTTGTTCTAGTGCTGCTTCTTCCCCATCAACAGCGACATCAAGCCACCAAGAACAGTCATCTGACTCTTTTCCCAAAGTCCGCAAAATTATGCTTTTAGAGGTGGCATTACGGAGATTCACTGGGGTCAGTCCAAGAGAACACGAAACTAAACCCCAAACCATGCTGGCTTACGAAATTTTAGAGGCCTCCTACAAGTCATATACGGCCACAAAATGTGACTCTATCAAGGATCCTAGTATTCCGTATATCGGGGACGCCTTTGGTTTGGAGCTTAGGGTTTAGACTTCTACTATTCCTTGTCAAAATATCCTGAAACAGAGGTGCCTGTGATGGCCGGCCGGCCCAGCCGCGGGTTGCCCAGCGTCGTCCAGCCTCGCCCACGTAGCTTCCCATCGACTACCTGGGCTGTTAGGGTTTAGGGGTTTAGGGTTTAGGGTTTAGTGCTCATTGCTCAGAGATGTAGGGAGGTGCCTGGAGGCTCGGGGCACTTGCAACCCGACTATGACTTTGTGACTCGGGGTAGAAATATATCGCAGTTGCACAAAGAACACTTATAGAACCCTGCTGCAAAACTCATAGAAAATCATCACAAACCCTGAGCCTAAACCGCAACCCCTTAAAGCATCTGGAAACAGGCCATCAGCTCCCGGCACGTTGAACGTGGAGTCAAGAAGCAGTCCATCGCAGTTCACCAACCAGATCGATCTGCGCGCGGGCTTGATTTGAAGAATCTGCAGCAGGTTTAAGGTGCTTCACCCCGAAATCACTCATTGCCTTGAACAATCTCTAGCTTTGGGCTTACAGACTTACAGGGCTCATCCGGCGAGGGGTTGCGAGGTTAGTTGTCTGACAGCCGGGTCCCAAAAAAGACTGTGCTGGAGCCTTCTCAGTCTGTATCCCCTGTCCGTCTGAGTGCAGCAATCCTACTCTCGCGACGCCAAAACCCCAAACAAAAACACTACTGCAAGAAGTGTTGTTGTAGATCATATAGGTATGCATGTCGAGATGAAGTTAACATTGCTTGTTTACACGCACACACATACATACAAATAAACATATATATATATATATGTATGTACACACTTATATATATATATATAATACACACATATACATCTCTTTCTCTCTCTCTCTCTCTCTACCGCTCTCGTCTACACAAAATGAAAGATTCCGGTTCTTCCAGGCGTAGAGCCGCATCTTGTGTGCCCCCTAGGCATGTAGAGAAGCCATCCTCAACACAAAACCCCACCACAACCACGCTCCTATTTATTATGACTATAAAGGCCCCTTTGGGAAACCTAAGTAAACCCACATGCCTTTGCTTGGAGCAGGACGGTCAACTCTGTAGCCTTTCCAAGGGCTCTGCTGGGTTGTCGAGAATGGCTTGCTACAGGGGATTCACCGGCAAAGCCCAATATGTCGCTTTCAGGGACTAACCCTTCAATTTTGAGGGGTTCTGTCATGATCGAGGAGAAACCGTGTGACTGCAGGGGCTGCCTGGGTAGTACTTAAAATTAAGGTGAAGGTGGCCCAAAGAACCCCCTATGCGCTTGAAAGATCCGGAAATGCTTTCACCCGGGTTACCATTTATTTAAGCCCTCTGTTTCAAGCGCTGTCGGCCGCACAGTACAAGAAGCATAATTAGTATGTTCCGAGGTCCATTAGGTGACCAAGCACCACTATCAAGCCTATACTTTTTTGGGATTGTACAGTAGTCCTTGTCGCTGATAAAAAAACACCTCAACTTGGGTTTGCAGTTTTAGCGAATTTGGAGGATAAGGACGCCACATATTGTATGGTAACGCTGAACTTAAGCCCGAAGCCCAATATAAAACCCACCCTACACCCTAAACCCTAAATCGTAGGACCCTTCGTAGAAAGGCACCGAAAAAACGGCCCCTAAGTTTCCTGAAGCTCGAACCGGTACTGTTGACCCTTGGCCGAGAATAACGAGGCCGAACCGGAGAATGGGTCGGGTTTGGGGGTCTGATGTTTATTATAGGGGTTATAAGGCTTTTTTTTTATTGGTTATAAGGTTTAGGGTATATAGGCCTTGTGGATTGGAATTTGTTGGGTTTATTGCCGTTTCACCTCGTGTAGCCTTTAGTGTAGGATTTATGTTTTCTTGCTGCCTGCTTAGGCTTAGGTCCCTAAACCTAAACCCTGAACCCCTAAACCCTAAACCCTTAGGCTTGTAGGCCCTGGTGAGCGCTGACGGCAAGGACCTAATGCAAATCGCAAGTGCTGCGATCTTCAGTACAAAGAAGCCCTGCATAAGGTAGCCTATGAAGCAAACTAATGAAGCCGGATAACCCCCTGTCAAAAAACTATAGCCTCTTACAAACCCCTAACCCCACAGGTGCCTACTAAAAAAAGGTATGAGAGCCCCTAGGGCCCCATATAGTAGGTACCTGGAGGGTTACTTGGAGGTGCATGGGACTTAGTAAGTAAGGTTATAAGTCCCGTAATTGGGGATATAAGTATAGATTACCTTAGGTATAACCCTACTTACTAAGTCCCATGATCCTTTAAGTAGGGAACCCCCACTTGAACCTAAGAGGCAGCTTTCCGCTGGCCTCCCGAGGCATCTTCGGAACCACGCGTCTCTCCAAGAAGTCCGGTACCTTGGGTTAAAGGAAACTACAGGTGGGGAGTTTAGGGCATATAGGGCTTCTATAAGGTATATAGATCTTCTACAAGGCTCCTAAAGCGGTAACTACCCACCTGAAAATGTGCTAGACTTGGGAAGAGGAACCGATCGAAGAGGGACCTACACGAACCTTCAGGTTTTGGGTGTATGGTGAGTGGAGGCTTGCTTTTGCTGATTCAAGGGTGTCTAGTTCAGGGTGTCGTCGTCTACAGTCCTACCGAGTAGTGAATTTGAGCAGCCATGCACAGCCATAAACCTGCAAAGCCCCGCATACTTTGCTGCAGAGCCCGGAGCCCTCCCCATTAGACCTCGACCTATCTTACCCCCCTGAACTGCGGGGTGCTCTTGTTAAGAAGGGCTTCTACATTTAAGAAACCCCACGTTGCCTACAAAAAACACTTATAGGTTGTAAATCCCTTCTCTGGAGCTTGGAAGAAATCCCTAAAACCCTAAACCCTAAACCCAATCATTAGAACAAGCCTGTGCAGGCCCCACGACAAACGAGACTTCTGCCTCCTCCGGACGCAATCGCCGCACGGCATAGCCACCCCAAGAGAGACCTTGCTTCACCACCACATTCCTAGGCTGAGACTTCGACACATGAGATTCACCTATGAGGTGTAGAGTTTAAGGGGTTTTGGGTTCGGGGTAGGGCCGGGCAGGGCTTCATTGTAGGTTTTAGATTGAGGGTGGGGTTTTCATGAGGCTCAAGGCTGAGGGCTTGTGGCATTCATATTGCATGCTGAAGCCCTGCTATCAGAGTTCGAGAAGGCTTGAAAAGGATCGGATTGGCAATGAGGGGTACTTTTGCCAACTTGAGAAAACAAGTATTCCCAACAACCACCCAAAATAGTAGGATCCTTTCCATAGGAGCTTTCACAAGCGACGCCAACTTCGAAAAGCCCTCCTTTGTACCATTCCACAACCCACAAACCCCTCAAAGCCCTGCACAAGCCCCTGCAAGAAATACGTACAAACTCCTCGAAAACCCTACGGAATACCAAACTTCAGGCCTGCTTTCCGAGAGTCTCCAGGGACAACCCAATGGACTTCGTCTGGGCACGCAGCTCCTCACTGCGGGAGTGCGGGTCGCTTTGAGCATTTATACGTGCCAGATAAGGCCCCGAATAAATAGAAAGGAGCTTTTGGGGAAAAATGAAACTAATTATGGTTATAGTGGCAAGGTAATATTTGAATATTTGAAGTGACCCCCTGACTCCTCTTATCTTGATGGAGCTTCATGGAGGATTCCGATTATACCTCCTGGTTTAGGACGGAAGGTTCATTGAATTAACCAGGCATCTAGAGTCTTGGATTTAGGGCATTTAGGGTCGGCCTGTGGGCATGGTAGGGTCTCGGATCTATGATGCTTCAGAGGGTTAGGTGTCTAGGCACTGTGGATTTCGGGTCGATAAGTCGATAAGTTTGAGGTCTTTGAACCCATGTAAATAATTTATACTGCCAGGATTTCGGATGTATGTGAAGGGTCCGTTTAGTTGAGGGTGGAGAGTCCTCTGCCCAGCAACCAGCTCGTGTTCATACAGCTCGTGGCCACATTCTAACTTTAACTATTTACCCCAAACTTTACTTTGATTGTTATGGCCCCATCACTTCCTGAACCCTCCCTCTTTCTCCTGTATGGCACGCACGGCCGCCTCCCTCACGCTGCCGCTTCCCGCCCGCACGCCGTTGCGCGTGCGACGCAGCTGCAGAAATCTCAGTCGAAGAAGTTTGAGTTAGTGTTCAGGGTTAAGGTAAGGGCTTTTCAGCTAGGCTTCTGTACAGCTTTGCTGCTGGGCAAAATACCTCCAGAGTGATAGTGAGAGCAGATATTACACTTTAGTCCGGCCGGCACATTTTTTCGACGGAAAGACCCTACGAAGTCCAATGCTCTACAAACCCTGATATACCCTAGCTAGTATAGCTCAATAGATCGCCGTCAGCCCCGATATATACTCCATGCAAGGGATTCAGAAATGAAGGACACCCAAACAACACTAATGACCTACAAACGAGGATGTGCGGATGCCCCAACTGGGAGCCCTCCCCCAACAAATCCACAGATTGGAAATCTGTGACCTTCCTGGAGGTTCTGTAGTGGTCTGCAGCTTAGACTTGCGAGTTTAGGGTTCCAAGTGTCCTCCATTCCCGACAGCCACAGCGCCCCCGCGGCCCCAAACCCTACCCCAAAACCCTATTCTAATCATGAAGGCCCTACATTACGCTACAAACCAACCACTAGACCTCCAACCCCCAACCGGCCTTTACATTCGACACCCTTCATACAACTGCCTGTGCAGTACCTTGCTTGAGTTACAGTATCATCTCATTCTAGGAACCCGCTGGTACCATAAACTAGGTGGGTCCTCCCAATACCCCACGGCTCCCATGTAGTTCCTTTTCGGGTAGTATATCATAATTCCTTACAAAAAAACCATAACAGACCCAAAAAGGAACTACATTGGAGCCCCTGGGTATATACAACTATCTTGCATGGACTGGTCAGTTCACGGACAGAGTCGAAGCCCTCCCTGAAGGCCTGCATCATGTGGGGCCCTCAAAGATTCACTAAGGGTTTGGGGGTTCCTTATTGTAACTATAGTAGAATATACCCCAAACCCTATTCTAGTTATTCAGGCCCCTATATTTTTTCATCCAGCGCCAAGGGGCTTGGTCGGTGGCATCAGCGCGCTGGTGTACCTTTTCGGGGGGGCTTTCTAGCAAAGCAACTCTGACGCTGTCAGGGTGTAGGGTACACCCCAAATTGTTGGGGGTTTAGAGCCCCCAGACCCTAACTGTTTAGAGCTAGTTTGGGGTTGGAGAACGCAAGAGAACTTACCACTCTCCACTCGCACCAGGCCGCTCTGCCGTCGGGGCGGCACATCCTAGCACAAAAAGAACTGCTTCTAATTATGGTAGGAAACAGATATTCCAAAAAGTTGCATCCCCGTCGGTTGTTTTGAGACAAGTTTTTGCGCATGTGCGACTTAGGCTCAGAACTTTGGTGGGAAGCATACATGGCAAGGGACGAGGAGTGATTCGAGGGATGCGGTAAGAATGTTTCAGGACTCGAACACCGGGACCATTACTACGGATTCTGAGAGGTGTCGGGCGTCGGACCCTGTCGCAGTTTTTCCCGAAAAGAAGGAGTTAACTTCAAAAGAAGTAGCCAGTAGATGAAACAGGTTTTAAAGGTTACCTAGCCAGGCCCTCAGCTCTACCTCTCACTCGCAGCACTCATTCATCTCGAGGCCATGCTAGGCTGTGGTTTTGGAATAGAATAGGCTCCCCACTCCGACCCGCCTAAACCCTAAACCCCGAACACCCTTGGACGTGAATCAAAACCCCTACCGTAGAACCCTAGAGCCCAGGGTTTAGGACGTAGGGCTGCTTTTTTAGAGGTGCCCTGTAGAACTCAAAAGCCCAGATCCCAGGCTCCACTTTACTTTGACTTGTAGTGCAGCACAAAGGCCCAGTAAAGGCAAAGGATCACTCAGGAGCTAGGAACAGTGGGATGCAGAAGTTACAACTCCGACAACTACAAGATACTGTCCTGGCAATACAGAGCTGTAGGTTGCTGCGGGGTTTCTGAATCGAAATTAGGGGGAAGAAGGAAGACCACTGAAGCGCTATGGAGAGCACCATGCGTCACCTAATCCGGGAATGCCTCTTAACATACAAAAGCTTTCTGAGGCGATATCTTAGTTTGATTTGTGGAATATGGCCCTTAACCCTAGGCCCTAATATGACCTACCGGGTCTCTCCGTCAGTGCGTGGTCGCCTCTTCTCACTGTGGAGCTGGTCTAAAGATGCACTGGGATACAGCAGCCGGCCACGGGATTTCACGGCCTGCTCGCTTGTGATCCTGTTGATGGACAAAATCCTGCATGACCTTATATACATAAACTATGGGAATTATGGTGCTATACTATACTGGAGTCATGCAGAATTTTGTCCATCAACAGTCTCTTGGAGGCTCATCTTGAGGCCTAGTGTCTTCGGATATGGGTAGTTCCCTAAATTAGGGTCCCCTTTTAGGTCCCCAAATGTAATACGGCACCCTTATAAAAGGACCCTAAAAGGGACCCTAATTTAGAAAACTACCCATATGCCTCAGATTACGAAGCCAAGTACCTCAAGATTTAGTGGATCCCTAAACCCCAAACCCTTATTTTTGGGACCCAGTCTCTGATCAAACCTTAGACCCTAAACCCTAACCCGCTTTGCGAGCTTGAGAAGGTGAGAAATGCAGGTCGCTGGTGCAGTTGTCTACATTTGAGGCTGGGGATCTAGCATAGGCATTGTTGTCGGCTGTATGGGGGTTTCCGAAAATAAGGGGTACCTTATATAAGGGTCCTACTATTTGGGGTACTATATTAGGGTCCCCTATTTTCGGAACTCCCCATATCAACCAGGCCATCCAACCCGAAGCCCGAAACCCTTAACCAAACTAGAACAACCAGCCCATTCACATCCCTTCTCGGATGGTGCTGCCTGGAAGTGTCACACCCGCGGCCCGCCCTTAACCCTGAACACACATTCAGCCACAGAGTCCAGCACGAGTTACAGAACATCATGAACCCCGTGACCTATGAGACTTACAGGAAATCCGTCACCCCTAATGAAATCCTCAATCCTTGAACCCTCCTCAACCCATGATCGCACGCAAGACCTTCAGTCGAACAAGCAATTGAAAAGCAACCCCTCCGTTCTCGAACTGGTCAGGAAGCCCAGAAGGGGCCCACCTCCAAGACTGGGTAGTAGTCCCAGGCTGGGATGCCTTTGGCATTGAGGTCATGTAGGGTCTTTAGGGTTCAAGATTTTGGGGTTTGGGACATAGAAGTCTAGCTGGGGTTTAGACCTGGGGGTTCAGACTCTCTGACTTAGAGCTGGGTTGAAGAAACACCTTCGACCATGGCCATGGCCACGGCCAAAGTACATCCAACTGCTCTCCACCAACAGCCGTGGAGCCATGCGCCCTGAACCCAATGAAGCTCAGGCGCATTCTTTCTCGTACTTGCCATGCCATGCGTGGAGCATCACCGCCGCAGGGCCCGCGATCTGCGCCAAGCCGCATTTACAGACTTTAACCGCTGAAGCCCCCAATACCCAAAACTAAACTCACGGCTTAGATCTTGAAGTCCTACACCCCAAACCCAATGCTTAGATCTTGAAGTGTGGCACCCAAGCCTCACCATGTTTTGCAGCCGTGCCCACTGCCAGCCACCTGGCCAACTTTGGCTTACAGTCTTAATCTTGGTTCGCGCTGTTCTTGAGCAACACGTCCCACAATTCCTCGGTCTCAGTAAGTGTGTAGTCGGTGACGGTGTGGTGCCATTTGAAGGGCCTTACATGCTAAACCTGGGGCGCCGGAGCAGTGCAGCTAGTTGAAGTCGGCCAGGTTAGACTAGTTGGTTGGGCTATTCAGGGATGCTCTAAGTCAAGCTGGGAGATGGTGCTACGCTCCTGTGGCTGGCCGGTTGCATACTATCGAACGTAAAACTAATCAAGCAAAGAACCTATTACCCACCTACCCCGTCATCTATTTTCTACCTGCTTATCTATCACTCTGTCTGTCTATCTACACATATATGTACCTGATGTCTCCATCTGTTGGCACGCGCATCCTCTCTGTCTATCTATCTGTCTGTCTATCTATCAATCTAACTAACTATCTGTCTTTCTATCTACTTATCAATCTGTCTATCCATCTCCCCCTCGCTCTCTGTCTGTCTGTCCGTCGGCATGCCTGGCTGGCTGGCTGGCTGGCTGGCTGTCTGCGTGCCTGCCTGTCTATGTCTGTCTATGTCGGTCTATGTCTCTGTCTCTCTGTGTGTATGTGTGTGTGTGTCTGTGCAGCCTTTCTTGTGTACCTGTCGCTCCAAGGCTTGTTGTTCCGGCGAGGTTCGGATGTGTACAGAAGCGTAGACATGTACTCTAAAACACCCTATTCCACACATCAATGGCCCAATGGCTCCTGTTTCAGCCAACCTACCAATAAACATAGAATCAAAATACAAAGACAGCAAGCAAATTTCAAGCCCGAACCCGGATCCCGCATCGCTACACAGCGACAGAACTGCGCAGTTGGCTCCCCTGATGGTTCCTATCTGTGAATACTTCATCGATCCTGTAAATACTCAGTGGATACTTCTCTAAATCAGGGTCCTTTTCTACAGTCACCAAAATAGTACGGCTCTATTCCCAAAAGGACTCTCACAGGGACGCGAATTTAGAGAACTACCCAAGTGACTACCTACAGTCTCCATTGTAGTTCCTTTTTGGGGATGCCTTATAAAATCCTTAATATATAATTGGTTAAACCAAAAAAGGAACTACGATGGAGACTGTAGGCACAATGCATCCTAAAACGCTGATCGAGCGAAGCGAGCTCGAGCTTGCGAACTGCGATCCTTCACGGGCCAGCGTCGCACCTGGGAAAAGGCATCCACCAGCAGCAAAGGAGCATACGGCTGACGGACAAAATCCTGCATGACCTTATATACCTAAACTATGGGATTTATGGTACTATACTATATTTGGGTCAGGCAGAATTTGGTCCATCAACAGTATGTCTGGAATTGGACTAGAATTTGGAGCCAGACACCGGCGTCGCGATATGTCGCAACGTTGCTCCCTTTTGATTGAAACTGGTCTGTAGGACACTTCGCTTGCTGTACTGTGGTGTGATAGGATCGTGCTGACGATGACGAGGGCTTAACATGTACAAGGCCCGCTGCCTACAGGTGTTCATACGGTTTGAAAACTATTGGTTCTTGTTGTTTTCATGTTGTTGTAGTAATAGCGCTTGGTCTTTGTGCCTCTTTAGCTATCTCCCGCTATGGCTACAATACAAACGAGATCTACTTTCGGGTCCAAAATCCATAAAGTGATATTTCAAAACAGTGACCTAGTTTATACTAGTCTTAGGGAGCCACAACCTTAGCAGGTGTTTGCATATCAACTTGTCTTGATCAATCAACCCCATAACTTTGATGGCTTTGATCTCCGTTGATATTCGGATAGGGAAATGGTTATTAGTCAGGGGCCATGACTCCAATTTTTCCAATCCATCATGGACCTTTGTAAAACTACAGGCTCCGAGTTGCGTTCATGGTAAAAGAAAGCGGACTTCTGTAAAACCGATAAAAGCTTGGGACTTTCAGCATCGAATCTAGGGCCTAGGGTCTGTTACCCGAAGGTTCCAAGGTGCCTGTACATATAGCATAGTACAAAATAGTAGTGGGGTTTGTATGTACGGAAGTCCATTATGTGATGATATGTAAAAGCATCTCGAAGCTCACGATCCTTTTAGGTAGGGATTGAAGCCAACACCCGAAATCTGTGGCTTCAAAGGCACCTCAAAGCCGTTCTCTGATGCTACCCGCGCCAGCATGGAGCAAAAGGCCAAGCTTGTCATCTCCTGGAGGCTTGAAAGCGGCGACATCGGGAGTGCCGAGGAATGGGCCCAATAATATAGGGGGCCTTAGTAGTAGAATAGGGTTTTGGGGTATATTGCACTAAGACATCAGTAACATAAGGAAACCTGAGAAATACTCAAAAGGGCACGTATCATCGAGCGCATCTAATAGTGCTTGGGGCAAAGAACTGAAAACGAGCCAATGGCTCCCAAACAGCAGCTCGCCATCGAGCACGCTGCATGCTACAACTGAAGCACCGAAGTAGGCCGACATCCCTTGAGTCAGCTGGACCTTTTGTCTGAGTGTCTGTATCAAGGATCAGCCAGCTGCGATTGGCCTGATCCCTAACCCTTCACCTCAAGCTCCTGAACGCCAAACCCGAATTCACAGCAACCCAGCAAACCTTACCTGTCAGGTCTTGTTGGGGGACCCCCTTGCGAAAACCGTTTAAGGTTTGGGGTTTTAGGGTTGGGGTTGAGGGTTCAGCATTGTAAAACCTGCCAAGCGACGCAGCAAAGTGGCTGCCGAGCCGCCAGTCTCTGAGATACCTGGCGCGGACAATCACGGTCTTGCAAGACTTTACAGAGATTCACAGGCCTTTTCATGAGGGTTTCAAATTTTAGGACGGAGCTTAGTCGATGCTGCGCTGCCGAGGTGCTCTCGGTCAACGGAAGCCGAGAGCGGCAACTCAGTGATAAAGAGCCCTTAATGGAGAGAATAGGGTTTCCTCTGTCTTACAGGAATCACGATGAGGAACCCTATGGAAGATTAGTCACGAAAATTTAGCAACCCCTACAATAGCGACACTGAGAAAGGGGTATCGGAAAAAAGAGCATGACCCACTGTCAAAGTTATGGGAGGTATCCGGGCCACCACAAAGACATGAAAGGGGTACTTACTCGACCAAAAGCAAGGGCAAGCAGACTTCATAGAGGTGCACGATTGGCAGCGCCCGGCTCTGGCATGTCAAGTATGTAGACATAGGAGAGCCTGGGACTCTTCACAGAAGTCTGTAGCTCAGGCTGAAAACGAAGTCCAAAGGCTCATTCCTGACAATGCAATATATCATAGAATTATGTTGTGGCCATCACCGGACTCCCATGGGACAAGACCACACCAATGCCCTCCTGGCTCGTATTCAGGAGACGGCGCCTTCTGAGGCGATCCTCCAAACCCAGCAAGCCCTGTGGCTCCACAAGTTCCTTCAGCTCGGTACTTGCAGCCTTTACAGCGGCCTTGATTCCAAAGACCCTCAGACCCAGGTTCTTGTCGATGCACAAGGTTACACTGTGGTCCTTTGCTAGAGGCTCAAGTGATGCTTGCAGCCTCTCCACATCTGTCTCTGTGTCCAAGGACTCCCAAACTAAAACGACGTCTTGGCAGCATTGCTCTTCGAGTTCCTTCAAGAGGCTCCCCGCGAGTACCACGGAGTCTACGGGCCCAAAAATCCGCACTTCCCGTTGCCGTCGGTCGATGTGGACTCTGCACCCACTTTCTGCCTGGATTCGCGCCAGGGCTGCCTCATCTCGCCGTACTGTACGAGTCCTCAGCAACTCTGCCCAGACAGGCGCCCCGACTTTGTGTCGAACCCCACCACCCAGGCTTGTCAAGCTTTGCTTAACCTCGGAGATGGACGACCCTGTACCGGTCACGGAAAGGCAGCCACGAGCACGATCAAGTCGCACGATGGATTGAGTAGCCTCCCGAAGTTCGCGTAGATGTTTTCGACGCTTGGACAAGTGGCGAAACAGGTCCTCATCGAGTGGAATCTCTTCTGTGATGACAGCAAGGACATCTGCATAGCTGCATAGCCCTGACAGCCAAACTCAGTTTGAATCGCCCATGATGGCCACCACGGTGCATCCATCTACAGCTTCAAGAGACAACCATCGCGGCATTCAGCTCCTTTCTGCCTCAGATGCTAAGTCCGGCTAGTCTAAGCGTTCCGTGTTGAACCGCCCTTTTCTTGAACCCAGGCTCTGATCATCAGCTGGGAAGCCTTGAACCCTAAAACCTAAGCCGTTTAGCGCCCGGCGGGATGTTGGAGCCCTGCATAAACTCCCGGAGCCGTGTACACAAACTCAGGCCACAAATGTACCCCGAACCTGCCCGGTTTTGCCGCAGAGTGCAATGTTAAGCACGTCGCGGAGCGGACATGAGCCGCGATGGTAGGAAGATGAGGCTTTGAGGATGTGACAGTGCCTCACAAGGGGTTAGCAAAGAATAAAGCTTGCCCCGCTGCAACGCTTCAACTCAAGACATACGTATAAACATTTTGAGCCAGTCAAAGGCACGGCGGAGGTGCGTTTTTTGCCGTGTAAGTAAGAAGTGCTGCTTCATCTTCAGCCAGGAAGTGGGTCGTCTTAACCAGGGCCGGGTCTCTGTAATTAACTAGGATCCTCAACGCAAAAACCCTAAACCTAAACCCCAAACATCTCTCAACTCCTACCCTAAATACTTGTTTTTGGCCTCTTTGGGATCCTAGTACTTGGTCTCCTCGCAGCTTGGACAATGCAGGCGAAGCTTCTGCGGTTCGGCAAGGTAGCTCCCACCCTTTAGGGGTCCAGGAATTTAGGGTTTAAGGTTTCAGGGTTTAAGGTTTCGGGGTTTAGCGGTTTAGGCTTTTAGGGTTTAAGGGCCGAGGAGCTCAGATCCTACTCCCCTAAGACCTAAACCCGAAAGGGTCCATGGTTTCAGCGTCGGGGGAAAGGGAAGCCGAGCATCTAGTCCCCGAAGCGCCGGCTTTGGTTTTTGGAGAAAATCGTTCATTTAATATAGGGGCCTTGATGATTTGGAGTAGGGTTCTTTGAAAGGGATCCTTAAAGGGCTCTATGAGGGATCTATAATGATCGTGATCTATACTAGCGGCCTTAGTGAATAGAATAAGGTTTTTGTGTAAAGAAAACCACAATAGGAACCCTGATGATTAGTGCGTTTTTTTAAAGCCGTGACGAACAAGCATGCCTTCATATACGCCCTAAACCCTAAATCATGAACCGGGGTTAGGATTTAGACCGTAGTCAGCGGTACAGAGCTCATCTACAACAAGAGGCGGTATCATGAGCAATCGTGCGCAGCCAGAACTGCCGGAGATTTCCACGGCGAGTCCACGAATGCTCAACCTTGAGCATTATCCTGAGTCCCCTCCCAGGCTCCCATTGACTCCAAATCCCTCACTAAACCCTACCTATAGTCTCCATTGTAGTTCCTTTGTTTGGTTTAACCAATTATACATTAAGGATTTTATAAGGCATCCCCAAAAAGGAACTACAATGGGGACTACAGGCAAACCCTAAACCCGCAACCCCTGTGGAGCCCTGAAGCCACAAGCCCTGAACCCGGCTTCGCCAGACCTCCTGAAGCTCCGGAGGCATGCTCTGGTCGATCTTCTCCGTGCCTGGGTTCGGGTTCGAGATAAGCGCAACGAAGGCAGGCTTTTGGGTTTAGGGTTTCAGCACTCACTCTCGGACATGCCTTAGGGTTTAGGGTTTCGGGTTTAGGGTTTAGGGTTCGGGTTCGAGTTCGAGATAAGCGCGACGAAAGCACGCTTCTGGATGTAGCTGTCTGTAGCTACCTGCCTACCCAAACCATGCCCGACTCTACCGCAAGTGTGTTTCTGTCGACAGACAGTATATATACATGCATACGCAAAAAAACATGGATGCATGCATACATACATACATACATACATACATACATACATGCATACGTATACTATAGAACAAACAAACCGACCAGCCAACCAACCAACAAACAAACGGACAAGCAACAAAAACAACTAAGTAACTCTTCGTCTCTCTCTCTCTCTCTCTGTATATATATATATATGTATACAGATGTAAGTATATATAGATATACGTTTGGTTGTATGTTTACTTCTTCAGCTGCTTATTCGTTTAAGCAGGCACGACTATTATACTACAAATGCATATCTCAACGGAGATGAGGTGCGCCTGCACATGTAATCATACGCACATGATATACCATAAGAGGCCTCAAAAGCATCATCTGCAACCCGTGTATGCCTTTTCTTTGCACATGTAGGCATGTAGGTTCGTGAGTGCATTTTCATCCATGCACGCATCGATGTATGTAGTTATCGTCAACTCCTCGACTGGTGCTTACTTGGGCTAGGAGTCCCAGGCCTACGTAATATGCGAATCCTCATGTTCTTCATTCTGCTGGGCTTGAGGTATAACCTGTACCTGTAATGCCTTGGCCGGAGGATCATAGCCTTAGTAGCTGAATGTAAAGAGACCACCAAAGCCAATTCCATGCGCCGGGTGTAGTATCCAAAGTGCCTAAAGACTAGGTCGTACCGTAATCCCGAAACCATAGATAGATTTTCTACAGTATCCGAAACCACATACCCCAAACGTTGCCAAACGCTATAAACCCTAAACCCGGAACGGGAAGGAGTGCTTTGGGTGTCAGCCTACAGGGAGCGTCCGAGTATGCGTTTTCCCTCTCGCATGGCTGGACATGCAAGGACGATACCTACAAACATCTACAAACCGAGGTTGCTTCGGTCTTGGCAGGCTGAAAGGTATAAGATTTAAGGCTTTAGGGTTCAGGTATTAGCTATGAGGGAACAGGAGTATTATGAGCAAACAGGAGCAATAATTGAGCACAAGGAGGCTAAAGAATCGAAGCGGCAGACCCAGTTAGTGCTGTAGACCAGGTGGAAGGTGGCCTTCTTGCTCGGCGCCCGCCTTGGCGATCTGCAATTTGATCACCGCCAGATAAACCCACACTTCAACCGGCAGGGGCCAACAGGGGCATTCATAACTGCATATAGGAATATACGGACTACAGTGACTACAGGGCTATTGTAGTACTACATTACCAAAACCAGCAAACCTTTTCGTAGCTAGGACCACGTATTGAACTTCAAGAAAAGCACAGCAGCTTTGAATTCTTGAGACCAGACTGACCAGACTGTCCACCACGGCCTGCATCCTAGAACTCTGAAGCAACTCATGTTCGGCTAGTTCTTACAGTAGCGTTCTTGAGCCAAACCCTAGCAATTGCCAAATTATGTTACTGAATCCCGTTGTCCTCCCAGCAAGTTCTACAAACTCAACCGCAGCTCCGCTGCGGAATCCGGAGAGCTGCTTGGTCCTTTTGGAAGCGCTTCTTTGTGCCCTTCCTGTCGGAGCATCCGCGTGTTCCGAAAGTACGCAAGGCAGGCACGGGGGTCCATGTAGCCGTATACGACCCATTGTCTCCATTGTAGTTCCTTCTTTTGGTTTAACCAGTTAATTATATAATAAGTGTCCTATACAAGGTAACCCCGCAAAAGGAACTACGATGGATAATAGATGTACATAGAGGGATTAGGATTTAGGGTACAAAGCTGGACCCCAGAATACCTATGTAGGAACCCCTTCTCAAGGCCACAGTATATACTCGATAGGCGTGCGCTTGCAAGATTTCCCAAAAGGCTTTCCGTAAGGGATTTACTGGCTCTAGGCTCTAGCCGGATTTCTCAAGGCGGTCTTAGACTTGTTGGGTAGCTGGTAGCCTTACAACATGAGGAACGGCAATCGACATGAAACATGAATCAGAGATCTCATCTACAATATTCAAACCCTGAGAAAACAGCGAACCAGAAAATCTAAAACTGATCATACATAGTAGTACCTTCAGCAGGATCTGTTCTGGCTAGATTAAGAGATTTCCCTTTCGGGGGCTCAACCCCTCCATGCATGGGACGCGATAACCAGGAGTTAGGGCGCTGAGCAAGGAATAGCATGGAGGATTTCGGCAGAGACCACTACGTAGAACTAGCTTAGTATAGAGGCCCTAACAATTAGAATAGGGTTGGGGGGGTATACTATACTACAGCTATGATAGAGAGATTGTTTGGGCTTCTATATTGGGGGTACCACCCGTTTCAGGATTCCAGAATAGTATTGGTAATTATTGATTATTATTTCGGCCCTTACATTCGGAGTACTACCTGTTTCAGTCCCGGGCTGGGCCCGGCTCCTTCGACGACCTTTGACCCAGAATTGTGGCGTGTTTTCTCTCTCGCATTGGTTGAGATCAAAAGCTCACAGCGAGGTTACATAAAAGATGCAAATTGTGGGGTTTGGGGTTTACACTCTCGCAACTCGGACTCCGCTAGACGAGGTCTCTGCGTCCAACTACGCTCGACAACTCTGTTCTATAGTGGGGTTTCAGGGTTTAGGGTTCAGCTTTCGTGCTTTCGTTGCAATTTCATAATGTTTTTGTCATAGCTTGAGGCAAGATTTCGGTTCCTGCGACGGCTGCATAACGTTGTCGCGGCCACTGGGCGACCCATGGCTCATCCAGGGCCAGAATTGGTTTTTGGTATGGTTTTTGGGGTTTAGGGTTGAGATTTGTCTGGGCAGTGCTCTTTTCTTCGCAGACTCTGAAGCAGGGGTCGCTGCCCTCAGAAGCATGTAGAAAAAGAGACACTTGAGAAAACAGTTCTCCTGCCAAAGTCCCAAATCGCAACTTCGGGGGTGGAGATCAGGCACTTGGGGGTTTGGGTCTTATGGGGTTTGTATAGTATAGGGCTTGTCCGGCTGAAGCCTGAGTCCTCTATATGCATATATATATATATATGGAGATATAGAGATATTGCATTTATTTACTGTGAGCCATGATCACGGCAGCTGTGCTTGGAGGAAACCTAAACCTTCCTAAACCCTATCCTATACATTGCACCCTCCACTTTAACCCCAAAGAACCTACCGTTCTAAGGACTTATATATAGAAACTATAATAAGGATCCCTAAAAAGGTAGGTTCTTTAGGGTCTAGGTACAGCATCTAGGGTCGTCGGACATCCGAGCGTCACTGGATACCTTCATGTCATGCCGTTCACGATTTGCTGTCAGGGTCTGCCCTATGGTTACAATATGTACAATCCAGAGAAGCCAACCCTTTCTACATTAGCGTTTAGGGCTTTTACGGTTTAGGGTTTAGGGTGTATAGGGCTTATAGGGCTTAGCGTTTAGGGTCGATCTCTTCATCGGGCCCAAAGCCATCTGTAAGCTCAATTGCGTAGGTCAAGATCCCAAAAAACAATCCAGCGGCAAATACCCCGGTTGGCAACCGAAACAGTATCCCAAGCTCTCCGCCCAAACACCGGAGTCTTCTTTAAGCCCCTGAGGCGGCCTAGATTAAAGGCCTCCATAAATGGAGCAGGGTTCCGCGACATATTGTATTTCGGCCCGACGTATCATACGACGGTTCCCTAGCCGTACCACTGAATCTGGCAAACTAATTCCTCAGAGCCGTAAAGGGTACTATGAGGGCTGTGATGGTTCGACTAGTGGTTCTCGGGAGGACATGTCACAATGTCATTCTACGGATTACAACTGAGGAATCATGTATCAGCTATTCCGGAACGCGCTGGCTTGGGTTGAGGGCTCAGGCGACCTGAATCTGAACCAGTCTGAAACCATAACCCTAGGCCCTAAACCCTAAACCCTATAGACCCTAAACCCTAAACCCTGGAGCCTAAACCCTAAACCCTAGCCCGTGACCATGCAGCCCGGGCCTATGTGAAACTTTTCAGTTCTGACCCACAGTCTTGGCTCGGGGCATGTGTAAAGGTGCCACCACCCGCCAGTGAGAACCAAAACTCAAACGATTCCTGCCAAAGTTGTAGGGTTATTCATGGGTATCTGTTTAAGAATTTATTTTGTCACTCCGGCTGTTAACAAGGGGATGGAGTCAGTCTGAGGGTTGGGGCTCACAGGGCTCAGCGAGTTCATACGGCTGTTGAGTTTCGCGTGGTTCAGAGCCAGCGCCTTATGATGCCCCAATGTCCCATGGCTCGCTGCCGTAGCTCGAAGGCTTTTAGCCCCTCGAAGCATTTACAAACGAAGTCCCAAACAAAAACTTCAGCCCATCTGTTTAGTACGGGACCTTACACTTAGAGACAGTGGCTATTAAGGAACAGTCGGGCTTAACCCGGACATGGGATGTTGGTCTTGTGGGTCCCAGGGCACGGTGGAGCTGATGGCAAGCTGCTGAGTCTCTGTCTACCATCAGGTACAAGGGGTTTTTTCCCTCCCACATAGCCAGGACGAGCCCGCGTTGCAGGGTTAGTACGATTGGTTGGGGCTCAGGGTTTGGACCGCAGGGCTGAACTCAAGGCTTCTTGATTTGGGAAGGCTTGGAAGTTGAAGCGCCACCGATCTGGAGCAAGTGGCGCCCTTTGTTGTTCGCAGGTTCTGTGACTTCTGGGAGATAGCACCTAGTTTCTGGGAACCCGGTTCAGTTCCTGAGCACCCACTGAACACAACTAGGCTGGAACGGCTCGAAGAACTCCCCTTGCAAAAGCTCCACGAGAGGATTTGGGTGGTTACGAAGCCCTACACCTCGGCCTTCGCACGTAGCCAGAAGACCTACCATACGCCACACCATACCCTAAACCCTAAACCCTGAACCCTAAACCCTAAACCCTGGACCCTAAACTCTGAACCCTAAACCCTAAACCCTACCAAAGGCCACACCATAGAACACCAAACAGGTACTTGGGTCTTCATCCTACTTGGACTCAGGACTTCTAGGCCTGGTGAAGAAACTCCACAGTAAACCATAATATACATATGTACATATATATATATATATATATCAGTTATATATCTATCGATCTATCTATCTATCTATCTATCTATCTATCTAGCTATCTAGCTATCTAGCTATCTATCTATCTAGCTATCTAGCTATCTAGCTATCTAGCTATCTAGCTATCTATCTATCTATCAACCTATCAATCTATCTATCTATCTATCTATCTATTTACCTATCTATCTATCTATCCATCTATCTA